>JAHWFP010193333.1:41720-61766 GCA_023313725.1 Lithobius niger
ACAAGGTGTGAAGGCAGAAATTTCCGATGAATCCTCTGGTTTGTTCGAAATTCGTAGGTCTTTCTTGCTTTTTATTGACTTACTCTACTTTTTCAGCCAGTCCAGTTTCGTCCCATATACTCTTATTTCCAACTGAAACCCATTACCGCGTCTCGAATGTTTTTTTTTTTGGGGGGGGGGGGTGTTCCCGAATTTGGACTCTAAGGGTGTTCCCCTGAATTTGGACTCTAAACTTAAATTTGGTCCTAACTTTTAAACCATAAAAAAGGCCTTAAAAAAGATGCTTCGCAATATTTGCCTTTTTAAACCCCCCTCATCTCACCCCTGCTACATTATGTCCCAATTTTGTATCCACCCCTCCCACACACGAAATAACACTGTCATCATGACGCCCACCCCCACCCCTCGCCCTTTTGTTAACGAAGAAGAGAGACAAAAACACGATAGTATTTATATATTACATTTCTGTATACGAACATTAAAATATGCTTGTGTATAACTTACGTAGCCTCTGCGACACTGCAGCGAATTTTGAAGTCAAGTGAGTTAGCCAATGAAAAATAAAGTAAAATGAGCCAAAGTAAAGTGAGTCAAAGAATTTCTTACACAAATGAACGAATTTCTTTTAATTGTTACGTTTTAGCCTGGTTTCTGAGGGGGAAATTGCCTCTCCTCCCGACCCCCAACCCCCCTCCCCACCGCTAACTGCGGCCCTACTGTCAGCTTGATCGATTTATTTATCAAGATTTAATTCAACATCCTCAAGTTTGTGCTTTTCACAAATCGGTTCATAAGTTTTGATCATTTATGCCGTGATTGTGAAACGCTTAAAAGGCTTTTAATCAATATTTCTGCAGCAATTTACGATTTTGTATTATTCATAACGTTTATATTAAATGACTTTCATTTGAAAACGCCTCCAGCTGCGAATCTGCGCTGCACGGTGATTAGGGAAATGAGCATTTGAGACAAAGAAAAAACCAAGACAATTAACTGAGAAAAGGAACGAATGAGTATTTGTTGGTTAATGTTGATTGTTCCATCGTTCCACAATTTGTATTATTAATAAAACCATTATCAACCAAATTGGCTCGAATTTTGTACCGGAACCAAACTTTTAATTTACGAAAAAAAAGTGATTTTGCAAGTTTTTGATACCAATGGTTTTCTGTTGAAAATGCTAATAATTGGTGACCGAATTCAGATTTATGACCTAATTTTACATCTGTTTTGTTCGTTTTTTTTGTTTGTTTTTAGGGAGCACGAACGCAAACTGGGTTATCTACCCCACGACCATGAGGGGGACAATTTCACATCTCAATCCACTTTTAACAATGAAACGTGATGAGATTGCAACAATTGAGTTTTGATAGAGAAGGACTGAGATGGGGGGGAGGGGAGGGGGGGGGAGGAGGAGTGAGACGCTCCCTAAAATCTCATTGTTAAAGCGCTATTGCACGACCCATCACTTCAAACAACGAAAACTCAAAGGAAACGTTGCCAAGGAAATTGTGTCCATGTCTAATTCAAAAAAAATAGCCTAAACAAAATGTTAAAATAAAACCAAAAAGTGGAAAAGAGGCCACCAAGTTGAAAATGCTTAGGCCTCTCAAAGGAGTGATAAGAACTAAATAAAAAAAATCGAATATAATTGAAATGAAACGAAAAACATATAAATAAGCCACAAAGTTAAGATGGTCCGGTCTCTCAAAGAAGTGATATGAAATTAAAATAATGGGAAAATGGCCACTCAAGCTATTGTTGACATAGAATATTATTTTACACATCTGCAGACTAGTTGAGTTGAGTCTAATACAGATTTTTTTTTAAAAAACATATACAATATTATATAAAAAACCAAAACTGGTAAAAGGGACCGCCAAGTTCCGAAGGTTTGGCCCTTTAATGGAGTAATATCAACACACCAAAACATTCGCCAACTTAATCTCACAAAATATTACTTAGGACATTAAATGAAAAACATGAAAATAGCTACCAAAAATAGTGTTCAGTGTTCTAGCATTCATTTAACCTTCGAACTATTAGTCGGTGCGATTAACTTGACGAATGTTTTCGTGCGTTGATATCATTCCTTTGAAGGGCCGAACCATTTTAAACTTGGCGGTCCCTTTTACTGGTTTTGGTTTTTGATATGACTAGAATTAACGCGCACCAAAAAAAAAACCCTTTAACGCGCACCAAAAATGATTTCTAACAATTGGTTTTTAACAACTGGTTTCTAACAATTTCCTATTGATTTATCCTTAATTTTCGGCCCAAAATGTACCAGATTTTCATTCTGAAAAAATATACTTTCCGGGTTGTACTTGATCTGCATATAAAATTTCAGTGAATTCGGTGCAGTAATTTTGACGTGGTGCTGTGAAGCTCCGTTCGGATTAAAACAACACCCCCTCCTCCCCCTGCCTTATAACTTGGCCAAACAGCCGCGCGGTTTATAACAGCCACGCGCCGATCGCATCCGCGCATGTTAATATCACCAAGATCAACTGAGATAGTAGCTGCGTTCCTCGCAGCGAACACGGCAGCTACTGCCTCAGTTGGCATTGCGTCTAATAGACGAACCAGCATGAACGCATTAATTGTGTCGTCACAAACTGGAATGATTCTCGTATTTTAACGTCACAATTTATAGTTTTCCAGGCAAGTGTCTTATACTTTTGCTTCGGCGATCTATTGGAATAATTAATTTTAATTTTTACCGCATTAATCTTTTAGATTTTTGATCTCATGGTAATAATTAGCACATGGACACATAGGGATGAAACGTCATGGTTATCGTAAGAGCGCAAAGGGTCCCGAACGCAAATACAGTTCCTCTGTATTCAACAGAAAATCTCCTAGAAGCCACATTTTAAAACGGATTTTTAGCAAGGGATTGACTAACGGTAAGTAAATAAAACTTTGGGGCCGTACTTGATGTGGAGGATCGGAAAAAAATGGCGCTGGGAGTTATTTCCCTTTAACCTACTTTTCAACTGAATTTGTTTTCCCTAAAAAATCGAAGAGGAAGGGGATTTGTGCCATTGGTAGACGGAAACCCTGAGGCAGGCACCTAAGACGGTTCAGTATAAATTATCTCTAATGCTGTAATTAGCAAAAAAAAAGTTCATCTTTTCGCCCTGTGCTCCATACCTGCAAATTAATCTTCGGTTTGTCGAGTACCGTTTTCCAATTGATAATTTTTTTTTAATGAACAGGCTTGGATTTTCTCATGCTTTGCATACGCAATTAAGCCTAATGAAAGGTCGATTCAATCAACCTTCAACGTTTAATTTCCAAATATCCAAAACTTCATCGCCACGCCGACTAATTAAATTCAACATGGCTCTGTTTAGTTTACGGAAACCAAACATACCGAAGTCTCAGAAAAAGATGTTGTTTATTCCACTACAATATATCTGTACAGAATTAAATACAATAGCAGAGTATATACATACAGACAGATAATACACAAAGTTGCATTGAAAGAATTTATGTACAATTATAGTATTATTGGATGGATAGACAGTTGCCACACAGTAACAATCGATAATCACGGATACAATACATACGTAACACTTCCTGTCTTGCGCGCAATATATTTCCAGGCGTTCTTTACACGGTAAGGCCTATTTATAAACAGTGATTCTTTTGAAACAAGGCCAACTTAGCTAAAGGTCTATGTTATGTCAGTAAGGTCTTATTTTTTGGTGGATTTAGAAAAACCAAAGGGCTAAATCTGTAGTTTGATCCGCAAACGATCTGCAAACATGTTAATAACAAATAACTTTGCCAGGTTCGAGATATTCGCTATATACAAAAAAAAGTTGCAACTTTTCTTTCGTAGATGGCGCTTGTTCGAAATTGAAACTGAAAGCAAACATGCATAACACGATTGAAGATCTAGTTTCGGTTCTTGGATGGAACTTTCTAGAACATTTCCGACGTATCTGTATTTTAGACTAGCCATATCGTTCGCTTAGCTCACGCAATTGGCGTTGCTCCACGCTTCATATGATTTTGTTGATTTCTTTCTGATAATGTGCCTGATCTAACTTTGTCATGTACAGTTTTAGGAGCAGTTTTTCGCGTATTTGACGATCAAAAAATCAAGCTACTGCAATGAAAACAGACCTTTCCGAAGCGTAATTTAATTATCTTTCATTTGGCGCCACTCTCATCTTTTGTAGGTGCCTTACTTCCAGAGGAGTAGAGGCACACGAACACACGCACGCACATCGTTCGTTTTTAATGATGTAGATGAAGGACGAATGCTGCGTAAGGAACGCCTATAAGCATGACTTATTTGACTGCTGCAGACATGATATCACAAATCTGTACCAATTGCACGTTCTAATTTCGTTATTGGCATCTGGCTTTTCCGGAAAATAAATAAAAAGTTTTTAAAGATGTATGTACAAAAATACGTTCGGCATATGAATAAAGGTCCAACTTAACTCGACACAGTCAACTACGTCTTTAAACAGAAGGCAGTTTCAACAATTGTCCCCTTGAAATGTTGTCAACAGTGGATACATGCGACATATGTAACCTTGGTCAACTAAAATTCATGGCATCAGGTTAATTCAGGCGCGTTTGTTTTATTTTATTTTAATTACTTTATTTTTCTTTTCTTTTATTTTATTTGTATTACCATAACACTACAGATTAGGTTAGGTTAGGTGGTAGATGGGCTTTCAAGCCTAACTTCGCCCTTTGTACACATTTTTCGTGCCAATTTATTGTTTCTTCGTCTTGTAAATTGTTGTGTGATAAAGGACATTATTATTATTAAATAACGTTAGGGCGTGTTTGGCTTCAATGACAAACTGATGACGTCTTAAAAAGAATTTTTTTTTAATGTTCGGAAGACAGAAAGTTGAAATGTTTTACGTAAGACACCTTAAAACGTTGCTTGTTTGTTGTACAGCAGAAATGATCCCAAAATAAAAGAGCACAATACCCATTAGAAGATGCAAGTCGTCATGACAACCAAATTATGAGATAACAAGTATCAAACCGAAAACATGAATAAAACTACAAATTTTCTCATTAATTTGAAAAGAATTTGAAACCGAAACTAGAATTTTAACAAACACTAGGGCTCCATTACTCAGTGAATTTATTATTTTCTTTTTGAGCGGATATGAGTTAGGGATGAATTTTCAAAATACACAAAATAAAACTTTTTTTAGAAGACCCCATCAAGTTTCCGAAGTCGTCGTATCAAAGTGGAAAATTACTCCTGCCAATCAAACCTGTTAGGCATACTTCCAGATTCAGTGTATTAAGACACAGACACTTTGGCTAAGAACGTTTCGTCATTAGCAATTTTGGATTGATACACCGGCAAAAGAAGAAAATTAGTCAAAACTTGTAATTTCTTTCATCGCTTCCAATACGTTATTCTAAAAGCAACCTTAAAAATTAACAGCTACCAGTAAAAATTGTTAAAAATGACAAACAAAATTTGAAAACAGCTACAAAACAGTATCTAACACTTAGATTTGGATTACGAATTTCGATAGTGAATTGTAGTTGTGTCTTTAACTTGAATTTTAACCAGCAAAATTGCAGGTAGGCACTATTATAGTTACTAACCTATTTCGTAATTTTACGTAAGATTTACAATGATCACGAAGAATCATGAAGACCATGAGTTTAAAAAAAATGTATTTTCTATAAAGTTTACTATGAAGGCATACATTTCAGATGCTTGGCTTAACACCAAAGTAGGTAATCGCAGTTGCTTTTGGAACATATGGCACTTGGCCATATCACCATTTGGTATAAGGACGTTGCTTTGTTCCTAATGGTCCTTTATGATAAGCTAATCTGAGAATTGATAACACAATGTCGGGGATTGCTCAGTTCAGAAAATGTTGTACAATAAGATTACAACTTCCAAGTTTTTCAGGGATTTCCAATGATTTCTCTAGGATTTCCAAGGAGTTCATATGCAATTATTGAAAGGATTTCTTGCACTTTTCGGCAGTTGCGTAACTTTAAAGGAAGGGACCGGAGGTAGATGTCCAAGGATTTCCACGAATTTCAATAATCCCTGTGATTTCCATGATTTTAAGATTTCCATGGTAGAGATTTCTAGGGATTTCCAGGGATTTCGTATGGACTTATTGGAAAAATTTCTTTGTACTTTACGGCAGTAGCCTAACTTGAAAGGAGGGGACCAAAGGTAGATGTCCAATATTTCCAAGGATTTCTGACCAGAGTGTACTGGGATTTCCGAGAGCAAGCAACCCGTCACAGAATACGAAAATGGGAAAATCTCTATTTTTATGTTTTTTTTTTTTACGTCACTTCTGTCTCTTGGTATTCGACCGTTAGGGACTAATTGCCAACATACAATTTCTCAGGCAAACATCCTAACTCAAATCAGATTTTACTCCTTTTTACTCTGTATAACTCTCAGCATAACTTTAGTGACTAGCCAGGATATATTTTAATCAGTTCAAGACGTCAAACACAGACAAGCAAAATGACGTAGGTTTTTTTTTTTTTTTTTTTTTTTTTTTACATATCAACCTACGAAATATGTGGAAGCTTGAAGATTGAGCTAACATTAATATGCTGCTGACATGTTTTGGAAGCGATTTTGGTTTGTATTCTTGCTTTTAGAATTTTAATTCGATTTACCATTAAATAAAATGATGTAAATATCTCAAAAACACGTCCAAAGTTGCGGTATTTGTCAAAAGTAAAAATGTATTCCAAATTCTCAAATATTTGTTGCATTCACTGCCAATATTTAAATTATTCGACTATTACCATAAGTTTAAAGGACGATTTGATGTAAAACTGAGTTTGCTTGTTTTAAATCTATTTATTTAATTATTTATTTAAAATCTAGCTGGGGTAAATTCATAGTAAAAAAAAAAAGATTTAAAAAAAGATTTTCAACCAGTTTTGAAAATTTTGCCCTTTTCCAAACAACAGCTTCTGGAGAGATATAAAACTTAATGCTGCTCGGGAAAAAGGAGAAAAACTGAGGTATGTTAGCCTACACTCGAAGTGGGTGAAAATCTTCTTATATTTTTTTTACCATATATTTATTTATTTATTTTTGAATCTGGTTGTTACGATGCAAACTATTTTGTTAGTAAAAATTTTGACTAAATCTACAATTATACGCCATCCAAGAAGATGCATTTTAAAATGCCGCCCGTCTTTCTCACTTTGTCTGGAAGGTATTGAGAGAGTAATGCTTATCCAAACGGAATATCGGTACTGGCCTGTATTTTTCTTGCCGATACAGATCCAGTATCGATACCAATGTCGTTCATTCTGTATTGTTAAATATACACAACAGACAAAATACAGCTATTAAGTATTGATTACAAATTGTAGGGTTGCCACTCACGTAATTATGCATTCTGATGAATTCAGAATTCTGATGAATGCATTCTTATGCTTTCTAATTTGCATTGCCAGCTATCTTTCCTTAAATTCAATATAACATGTAAGGCATACAACAGACTCAAGGCCACAATACTGCAAAGCTTACTTACAATTAGACATTAAAACTCTGAAATATCTTGTTTTTATTTGATAAAGGAGTAGAAAAAACAAAAAACATTTCAGTAAATACTGTCTTCAAGGTGAAGTTTAAAAATTAATTTACCCTAGACAAAGCAGGACCATGATCGAAGGTTTCTCAGTTAAGCATTTACCTGGCTCATTTATCTGTATCAGCGTTAGTTTGCTTCAGAAGATGAGAAGCTCAGTAAACTTTAAAATATTCTGTAAAAATATTACAGAATTGACAAACGGTTGTTGATCAATTCGTTGTCAGGATGTCACTAATTTTGAGCCGAAATCAGGCCTCTACCGCAGAGATAGTGAAATCGTTTTCCATACATTTACAAAGGTTTTACTTAATTCTTTCCGAGTCACCACACAAATATGTAAAAGAGTTTGATGAGTTGAATATAAAGCCTAAGAGACAGTTTCATAAGAATTCTGACACAGTAATGTTCTACAAGACTTAAAACATTCTGGATACATGCTTGTTAAAGCCACCGGTCCCAACCTGCAATTCATTCCTCAAGAAAGTATGAACAAAGAAGAGTGCATTGTATAGAAACCATGGAGTTGTGTGGTCACAGTGTAAGCAACCTACATAAAATAAAATGATACACCCAACGCACCCGATCTGTACATTGGTTTATGAAACACGAGTAGGGCAAAGTCTCACAAACAATAGGTACGGTTTCAATTTACCTGTAAAAAGATTTGGTAAATATTTCCGAGAACGGACATGGGTTTAAAGAAGTTTCCGAATGCTTATTCATTTTTAGAGTTTGATGTTTGCGTCGATTTAAACATTTACAGCATATAAAAATAACGGCAAACCATTTTTTGATTTTGCTTATCCAAACCACCCATTGAACACGTTTGCCTTCGCAATTTTCTTCTGATATGGATGACTGGCAGAGACTCGCAGGGTATTCAGTCATTGGGGAAATACGTTCGTTTGATAGAATTATGAAATTCAAGTAGTTGTGTTACATCGTCATTTTTTAAATAATACTGTTTTAAAACAAACACAGTGCTAGTGCTACTTTAAATTGTAATAACAAATGTAATAACAATTTAACCTAGTAATGATAGATTTTGTGGCAATCGGGATTGTAAGGCCAAGCGCCCTAGAGAGCATGATTCAAGATGTTCTTCACTTGTTAAAATTAGATGCAAAACCAAGTAGCTAGACTGTATTGAAGTAAATTCAATGACCTCGTCATTAGCATGGTTTTCAAATAATAAGTTTAAATAAGTTCTCTGTATTCTATTATATTATTTAGTCTCTGTTGGTATTCACGGAATTTTCGGGAAAGGGTAGGTTCAGTTTCAAAATCTACGTGTTGGTTTTCAATGATCCTAAAGAATGTATGAGTGCTAAGACTTAAGACTTTCCAAACACAAAAATAAAAGCATTCCTCTAAATTACCAGACTTTAGCCCCAAATTATAATGCCACAAATTTTAATTCTTAACACCACATACACAATTTAAAGGGGATCGGCAGGTGCATATTTCTTCGCAATAATGGTTTAATCAGAGGTATGGCCTTTAAACATTCTTCAGCACCGGGGTAAGTCAGTTATTTCCCCCCTTCAATTTTCTTATGGGTAATCAGCTAGCAATTCATAATTCTGCAATTAGAAATTTTAAATACTTACAAGACGAGAATTTAGATCAGGGATTTGACAACTATAAAAGTAAGAAATTGTTTTTTTCCCCCTAAATGTACTCCCTAATACTTAGGCCTAAGTGTAGGCTAATACCAACAACGAACATAATATGGAAACATTCAGCATGGAAATGGCAATTCTTCCTGGGTTCACTACATTCACACTGACCATTGTTAAAATTGTACCACACAGCGAGAAGAGAAATGTGGTAATAAAAAATATAACCTAGCATTTGCAGAAATGGGTTGGTGTAAACTATTTATGCATATTTTGGGTTGAGTAGACATCCTTGGAAGATTAAAACTTTCACTGCGACTTTGCAGCCAGGACGATTCCACACCTCTCTGACAGTCGCTCTACCGAAAGTGTTCACAAATTGCTTATACCAGCCCATTATTCCAAAAACCATGCTATAACCTTGCAAATAGGTTTAACAAAAGATCCTCTACAACTTGTGACAACCTATACTGTATGGGTATATACATGAACAAGCGATGAGCCCAAGTATTGGTTGAAGAACAGTTCTCTCTTCACCTGATCTTAGCAAGCACCTTAATGATTCTTAGCAGGCTTGAGTGAGTAGCACTTAATGTCATTTCCACTTATTCCCAGAAAGGTCTAATAACACTTACAACTACTGATTACTATTTTACAAATGCTAGTCTATTATACTTTTAACAAATGGCAAAACAATGAAAACTGACTGCAATGACGCGACAAGTCTTGAAGCTTCTATACCGACATCTCCATCCTTTCCTGCCAACAGGTTGTCTAGGTCAGAGGTGTGTGCCGCCACGTCATGCCGATGATGGGCAAATATAAAATACCGTGTGTGCCGCTGCTGATTAGGTTACTTCAACAGTATGCCGCCATGGACAATTCTGCCATTGCGTCTTTACAAGTGCATTCATTACAAAGTGTCGTGACAAAGTTTGAAATGAAAGAAAGTATAACCTAGTAGTCGTCAGTTGCATTTGTTTTTAAAAACAATCAAAGTGCTTGAAAATCGTCATCTGTCCTGATTACAAGTAGAAACATTTTTCAACAAATAAAGATGAAGAGAAAATTTTAGGTTTGAATCTGCATGCTTTACAGGAACGCCACCGCCGCCGCCGTCTAAAATTGTTAAAATCACCGCTCTTTCTGAATGATGGCGTGCCGATTTACACCGCCACCGGCCAGGAAAAAGTTTGATCTTCGCTGCCGCTGAAGAATTTATTTACGACGCACACCTCTGGTCTAGGTTCAATGATTTGCGTATGGAACCTGCAACAGTAAGGTCAAGAGCTCCAGTTGAATTCTGAATATATAGGATCATTAAATAAATACAGACGTAAACCTGAGCTCGTTTGGCTTTCTGTTTCGTAAGAGGATCATTTTTAAACTTACTCGTTTATGTATTAAATTACTAAATGTATTAGTACCGTACAAAATGTGGGAAATGGGAGGTATCATTTAGTATACTTGAATGAGAGTGGCAACCCTTAGAGAAATGGAAGGAACATTGATAGGTACAAGTACAACATTTAGTTAAAGGCACTAACGGCATCGAGACATCCAACAAGATTCACCATAATAATAATATTGAAGGCTTGTGCAACTTTGTTCAAAAATGGCTGTTATGTCTTACAGCCTCCTCATCCTCATTTTCTAATATTTTTAAAATTAAGATTTCACGTGAGCAATGAAAGAATTGTAGTGAAGGGGACTTGAAACTTTTTAAGTATACTTACTTCTAAAGTGTGCTTGTAATACTTATATCAAGTTCAGTTTTATCCAACTGACACAGAGACCAACAAACTTTTAAAACTTGCAGTGTTGCATCTTGAAATATAAAATCCACTACTTGTTGCAATCCTATTGCTACAGAAGAATGACACTAAAACATTAGTACCATTAGTTCACATTAGTACCATTTTGGCTGAGTATTATCACAGTTATGAAATTATATCACATAAATTTTGGCACTAGTGAATTGTAGCCATTTTTAACTCAAATATTTTAATAAGAAAAACTTAGGGACGGTGCATTTGGAATGAGGGGTGATTTGCAGGGACGTGCACACAGGGAGGGGGGGGGGAGCACAAGCCCACGCCCTCGAGGCAAAGTGCCCTTTCGTAAAAAAAAAGGCCGATATTGGGTGTAAAAGGGTAAAAAAGGCAAATTAAGAGGCAAAAAAGTGTTCCGAAGAAAAGAAGAGGGTGCAAAAGAGGGGCAAAAAAGGAACACCCAAAAAAATAGTTACCCAGAAAAAAAAAAGTGGGTTGCCTCTACCCCCCCGGGGGGGGGGGGGGGCTGTCCATATCTCTGGTAATCCTACTTCGTAAATGAATAACTAGCTTTCAAAAATTTCAGTTGAATTTCGTGAAGTGTATAGTGTAATTAATATACATGTTTCGTCTTTTGTTAGACATGTCGAAAATAAACCCGTCGTTCTTTTAACGTAACCATAACGTGTCAAAATTACCATGAGTGTAGACATTGATTATAAAGTCACTTCAGGGTGCAATTCGATTCCAAATCCTAACCGAAGGGTTTTAGTTTACAGTCTGTGGTTAAGCTGAATTCCAATTTATAACCGAGTTTAAAGTTTGATGAAATTCGAAAATGTATTATCAAGGACTCAGTAACGCGATTTACATTTTGTAATGAAAAATAAGCTATACAAGGATTTGTTTACCTGATTTCACTTTTATAAAATCCTCTTGTCCTAAACAACGGCAGTCAAGAGAAATGGTGGGTTATCCAGATTAGTTTAAACTAATAACGAAACTGGCAATAAAAAGTGGAATTTTCAATGACTAGTTAGTTCTATCTTGCACTTTTTATTAGAAAGTTGGTCTCTGCGACAAAATCTTTAAAATCTGAAACAAAATACAGTAAAACATTAAAAAAGGTAGTCCGTGACTACGTTCCTAAAATAAAATCATTTCGAAACTTTTTCAGTTGCATTGATATTACAGACGGATGACTAGACTTCCTTTCACAAGGTCTTTCCAAACTTTCACTTCACGCGTTTTTGGCACATCATTTTTATGGATCGGAGCCAACGAAGAGCCTTGAATCTTTTTTCTCGCCCCCCCCCCCCCCCTCGTGGAGCAGGGTGGAGACCAAGGCCGAACTCGTTGGCGTGGTGCAGTCACCAGTGTTACGAGAGAGAGGGTTCCGTTTCTACCCACCAATGGCAAGTTGGTCGGATGTCCACAGAGTACAATGCCATCTTGCACCCCACAGACATCATTTAAATTCGCCTAACGCAATCCCCAGGATGTCAAAACGACGAAGGGGATTTCAATGGGGAACCTAACTCTTGAGACTTGTGTTTACACCATCTGATGGGCTTCTTTCGAGCAATGAAATTGGCACATTTTTAAGTAGTGATCGCGTTGATAGATAAGAGTATCTGCCCTAACTTCACTCGTACTTTAATAAGCAGTAACCATTCCATTGGTAAACGATGACGTAATCACACTGGTTCACAAGTGCAACTTCCGTTTCCGGCACTGACATGCACCCCCTGGCAGGCAATGGTCGGGGCCGAGGTGGAGACGCGGGGGAATATGAAACAAGTGGCTATTTGCAAGGCTGATTCGGACGCACTGTTCACCAAACTAGAACGACATTTGTGTTTCCGTGTTAATAACGGCGGTTGGGAGTGCTGCGTTTGATTAACGAAAGATGGCACCACCGTCCGTGTAGGGCTCGACATGCCACTTCCGGTCCCATTTCCGGTGGCTACGTTGTGCTTGTTTCCGGTGATTTGTTTATTCAGAACGGAGCACAATGCACTTTTGGAATTCCGTCGGGTGCTCGTTTGCATTAACGATGTGTCTGACAATGAATTACGGCTAAACGGCGCCACATTGTTCATCGGAACACGTCGCATCGTCTGATCGTCCTGCAGATTGGGACAGCAACATGGCGATGCTCGACAGGGCGGGCGGGGACATCCCAAAGCATCTTGCACCGTTGTTAGCAGACTGGCGTTGAAGAACAGGTAGATCCATGGGTTGACACAACTATTTAGGCTGCCCAGCAAGGTAAAGATGGCATACCAGGGACCTACAAACAAAATATTACCACAATTAAAGCAAAGAAGAAGAAGACAGGCTTTATTTGAAACATGATAAATAATACAAAGAAAGCTCACCCAAGATTACGGTCGTTTAGAAGCCCAGTTCAAAAAAATGGGGCGAGGGATAACCGTCTAACTGGAAAATCGCATAATTTGAAGACGTATACCAGTATAGCAGAAAGCCGTCTAACTGGAAATTCGTATAATGGAAAATCGACTAATGTCCCTGCTTCGCTCACGCTGTCGCGCTCGCTGCGGCTATACACATAACATCAGAAACCGCAGTTAGATGTTTATCCAGGTAGACGTTTATCCATTATACGATATTCCGTTTAGACGATTTTCCAGATTTTTTATTTATGCAGATATTTAGACAATTATCCAATTAGACGATTTTCCAGTTGGACGTTTGTCCGACGCCCCCCCCCAAAAAAAAAAAATAATACAACTGACAGCACCAGCAAAGAAATAATTACATACATAATTAATTCTACAGTAGTGTATTCACACAGTGGTGACTGGAAATCTGTTTTCGAAAACGAAGGCACAATAATTCAACCACACATTTGAGATTGTCAAAAAACACAACGAATCTCAAAAATGACGTTAAGAATGTTAAAAATCTAAATATAAATAAAACGTTAGTAATAGAAAACAAAATTGAGAAAAATGTAAATTTAATTATCATTTTAATAATGGTGGCATTGGTTAGACTGATTTCAAAGTGGCACTCTCACCGAATCAAAGTTTGCAGAATCTGGCAACATCTAGCGCTGTCTAACTTGCTGGCATTAAGCAAAGCAATGCACAAGGCCATTTCTTTTAGCGCACTGAATGTTAAATGAAAACTAAAGATTGCTACCGCGTGTAACAACGTTCTATAATAGTTTTCATTTAACTTTCAAACTACTAGCCGGCGCGATTAACTTGGCTAATATGATTAACCTTGACGACCTTTTTTTTTTTTAATTTCGATAGTTTCTGCTCGGTGCCTTAATGCATGGCGGATCGGTATTTAGGACTGCGGATAATTGCCCAATCAAAGACATCTTGCTGATAATAGGTATAATAACTGTCTGGAGATATTTTAGCATGATTCTAGTAGAATAGTTATGTACACTAAATCTGATTCTCACAAGATTGTGTCTGTTTTTATAAATATAGACACCACTTCTGTAAGTAATAAGATCATAAATATAGGGAGAATTCAGAAAAAGTGGCAAACTATGGTGTTTGAAGATCGATGCAAATTGATTTGGACAGCCTTCTATTCAAGTTTTGACTCTTAACATCACGTCCACTTGTGTGTGGTGATTTCAATTAATCAGTTATCAACTGGATGTCAAACCATCAAACACCCTATCCTCATAATCCAACGATTCTCCTGGACAATTACAATATTATCACTAATTATAAACATATTACAATTTTTCCTAACCCAAAACCGTCCACTCTTGACTTACTGTTATAGTCACTCATGATAATGCGTTTGACTGGAATGACACTATTCTATAAATGACTACCATGGCATCACATGACAGTTGACCTTAGTCACAAACCCCAGACATGAAAACACATGTAAGAGCGACTACTTCAACATGGACTACGATTGGTCAACAATATTAAAAAAAAAAAAAGTTGACTAGTGTGACCTTCTCGATGATGCTAATGTGGAAAAGCATCAAACAACTTGTCCCTGTATCAATAATGCCTTGTTCTAAACAATCTCCTGCTTGGCTAAAAAAAATGTCTGAAAAAGAAAATTAAACTGACCAATCGTCTCTGAAAAAAGTGGAATCAGGAACCAAGAGACAAAAACAGATTCAACTTCAGCAAATTGAGAAATAATATTGTTAATGACATCAGGGATCCTAAAGAAACGTACGACGAACATATTGCTGACAAGTGTTGTACAGACTTGTTGTAAAAAGTCAGATGGCATTCACCCTACTATTTCAAAAAGGCTGTGCTTATACTACTCTAAGCCACTTAAAAATTAATTTTCAATCTATGAAAACCACCAATCTTCTACATAGAAGTGTATCAGCATCCCACCTTAATGATAATAAATTATGAATGTATGCTTTTAATTCCAATTGTAACAAAAGCATTGGGGAGAATTATTTTTACTCGTTTACAGAGTGAATAAGTGCATCAAAACAAAAATTCACACTAACACCGATTTCATGCAACACCAGCTTGCTTATTGGAATGGATGCGTGGAAGAGAGGCCTAAGCAGAAAAAAACCAACTGTTGTTATGTACACAGACATCAAGAATGCTTTTCGTTTCATTCTTCATT
Organism: Lithobius niger; assembly: GCA_023313725.1. Classification (NCBI taxonomy): domain Eukaryota; kingdom Metazoa; phylum Arthropoda; class Chilopoda; order Lithobiomorpha; family Lithobiidae; genus Lithobius; species Lithobius niger. The sequence continues at coordinate 57,309 of JAHWFP010193333.1, forward strand.
ACCAACTGTTATCCAAGCATAAATCCTGCAATTTTAACCCTTATACTTATAACTGGATTTGGGACTACACCATCAATCGCTAACAAAGAGCCAAAAACCGAAAAGTAAAGAATTATTCAAGGTGGAAACCTTATAGTGCATGGCTATTCAGAAAATTCGTGGAGAATGTGCAAAAGGTCTGATTAGCAGCATTCTTATGCATGAAAATGACGTAAAGCTTTACCACATATCAGATTGAATACCGAAGCTCTAAAACAAGTTAAGCATAACTTAGAATTCTGGGTTCTTGCCAATTGCATGTGCTTTAACCCTTTTAGGTGTTTCGTTCTACGTATTGGGAAAAAAAACGTACTGAAGAACTCCCTTATTCTATTGTCAACTAACCATTTTCTCGAGTTGACTCCGATAAAGACTTTGAATTCATTATTGACAACGAATTAAATTACAATTACAAACTCGGCACGCCTTCAAAATGCGTTTCACATTACATTTTGCTTTCACTAACTGGAATGCTGATATCAAACGGAAACTGCATTTAACCTTTATCCGTCGGAAAATCGAATATTGTATACAGGCATGGTGTCCATACTATGAAACTAACAAACATATACTCGATAACATTTAAAGTATGGTAGCTTAATGGCGATGCAGACATTTAAAGCAACTCTCTTATGAAGATCAGCTTAAACACTAGGTTCTTCCTTCTATACAGGAATGTAGAATGAGAGGAGACCTGATTTTAACAGATCAAATTTTAAATAATTCAATTGATTTACTCAATGAAACTTTTTTAAACTCTTCAACGCGAGTTTTACACATGATCGCACTAAGAAGCTCAAGAAGCCAGTTTTCAGAACTACTGGCAAATCATAATAATAATAAAAATATTTTATTTCCACATAAAAAAGAGTAAAAGGAACAGGAAAGGACTGTTTAGGTCCATTGTCCAGCATTAAAAGGATCAAAGGAAAACAGAGGATATGCAAACCCAGCAATTATTACACAAAACAAAACAGGGAAAAATACAGAGATCAGAGACAGACACTCCGAAACACCCAAAAGCAACAAACAAGCAGGCTAAAAACATCTCAAGAACATGGCAAATCCTGTTTCACTGTGTATTCCATCAGTAGGTGGAATGCTTTTCCAGAGTCTCTGGTGAATTCAACAAAACTAGAAGCTGGAAGAACCGCTATGACAAACGCTAATTGCTCCACTAATGTTTTAAGCATATGATTTCTACCAGTTTCTTTTATTGTTACTGTTTTAATAGTCATAATTTATGAGTTTTAGACGTACTCATCCAAACAAGTGTACAATAATTTAGATATGCTTGAATGATATGGCATGATAAAGTTGGATACTTCTCTTAGCTTATCTAAGATACCAACAGCTTTAGAAATTTGCTGGACATTAGGTTGGTTAAGAGCTCTCTTAATTTGCATCAAATTTAACACTAACTTAGGCACGTGATTGCTAGCCTTTTGTCGTATTCTAAAAATCATAAAGTTTGACTTTTCCATGTTGAGAGACAGTCTGTTCAAGTTAAACCAATTGGCGGTTTTTTAAGTTCAGCAATTATGGTTTTCTCAAGTTTTTTTTATTTTTGCCTGAAGGATCTAAAGTTGTGTCATCCGCAAAAGGAATGGCAAGCAAATTGGAAAAAGCTGGCAACTCATCAACGCAGATTAAGAACAATAATGGACCAAGGATTGATCCTTGAGGCATTCCACCATTAATAGACTTTCGTGTAGAAAAGCTGGTGACGATTTGGGCGTAATGATTTCTGTTTTCAAGGTAACTTCTAAATGAATTATTTGTAAAACCCCTAATGCCATAATGAGTCAGTGTTTGCAGACGGCGATTGTGGTAGAGGCGTGATACCGACGTATGCCTCAACATTTTCGTTAGAAGTCGCCCGGAAGTGGATGACAAGTGATCCCATCATCTGTGGTACCAGATAGAGACAAACGGTTTTCACTATTACATTCAGCGCCCAAAACCTAATCAAAACTATTCAAAGTTAAGTCGCTGCAACCGCTTGTTTAGTCTCAGAAAGCACCACTGTTATAATTCAAACAATGAACAGCAAACATGACGATCTTAGGAAACAGTTTACTACTTCCTTCTTGTGTACATTCCACCTGTGCCTTGATATCCAATTATATCAAGCTCTCAAGACCCAAGAAGAGTCATCAGTAAATTCGCGTGCATTGACACAAAGTCAGCAACAATCTCTTAGCAAAAGTTTATGAGGGGACATCTGAGGAATCATAAAAGTTTTTATTGGTATGCTTCACATCGAACCATCAACGAGCGTTTGTGGAACAGCCACAAGTGAACGGCAAGTTGACTGGGCCATATCAAGATAACAACTTTGATTTGTGTCGTCAATAAAACCAAAAATGTCGGATTGTTCTCAGACGCTGGACAGCTACAACAAACCAAAAATCAGATTGCCCTATTAATAAATGCTGGATAACATCATTTGATAACATACTTAAGTGGCGCCAAGAGAATTGAAAAAGTTCCCACCATTATTTATGGCTTGATATGGTGGGAATTGATTACGGAGGAAATGAAAATGTGACCTCTTACATTTTCGATAGCTCCCAAACTTCAAATCCGTGAAGAAAAAATCTTGACCCTCCACTCAAGATCAAAAAATAATCTGATCCCCCCCCCCTCACCACACAAACAAAATAGTTCTTCTTATACCTATTGAAGTTACCTGTAATAAATAAATAGATAGCAATGGGCACCAACAAGTTCCCACTTTGTGGAAAATCTGCCTCTTTTTTGCAGACAGGACAAAGTTCATTTTTAAAGCATATTCTACTAAATGTTCTAAGATAATTTCTTTATGTCGAATTCATAACAGGTAGGTAACTTAATGTGACGAAACTTTTAAAATAACTTTTAATTTGTACTAGAAACTGACAACCGCAGACTCTTACAAGGGCAGATAACGTTGTCTACGATGTAGTTCGCAGTATAAAAGTAGTAGAAGCCTGATAAAGTAACACATCTGAGAGGTGTCGAAAATTTGCTGGACGTTGAGTCTGTCGTCCATGTGAATTTTTGCGTAGTTTAAGTGTTGTTTTGATGACGAATTAACAATTTTGACAGTATGCATTTCAGCCAAATTTTTCGACTTACATCATGAGGTAGCGGAGGGGGGGGGGGTTGTTCGGGGTGGCTTGTTGCCACGAAGCCTAGACTTACTCCGAAGTTGCATTTTTGAGTGTAAAATTGTATTTTTCCTCTCATTGTTTTGGATTAAAATAACAAATAATCGAGGTTGGTTATTCAAGTTTTCATTATCTTACACTGTACGCCAAAGTTTCAGAGTTGCAAGGTGAAAGCAATTGATTACGACAAGTAAGTCATTGTTGTATATGTTAAGCCAAAAGCCGCACAAAAAGTAGTGTTAAGAGTCGAGCTTGAAAAGTCTGCCGCTAGATGTTACCAGCGACTAGGCGTACGACTCACTCAAGAGAAAAGCGGGTAGGGAGGGGAAAGGGGAGGGAGAGGAAGAAAGGGAAGGACAGTATTTAAGACAACTCCCCACCAAAATTCACATCTTGTACCAAGGGGGGGGGGGGGAAGAGAAGAAGACAGACAAGTAGGAAGACGGGAGGGCGGCACGGGCCCGGCTCGGCCCCACGGGGCACCCGGGGGGGGGGGGAGCAGAGGAAAGTGAGAGTATTGCAGTAAGACATCCAGGCAACATCCAGCGAAAACTGGGAAATAACCAAGGGGAAAACAAAACCACGAATCGAAAAGAAGGACAAATAACCCATCAAACCAAGCACAGGACGATCACCATGAAACAAAACCCCGGGCAAAGCCGGGTACGACTGATAGTTGTCTATAGGTCGAAGTGTATGCTACACCAATTTCAGAATTTGCTAAATGGCTGCTCGTCTATTCTTCATGTACTCTTGTTACTGACGTTAAAAGAAACAAAAAAAAGATGGAATCAAAAGTATATCTTACTTGTGTAGAAGGTGGAGCTGGCGGCGTTTGGTGTGTAGGCCGTCCACAACATGGCACACGTGAAGGGCATTGAGGCGACTGTATAACAAGTGATCACTACGATGGTCATCTTGACTGTTTTGATTTTAGCGCGAGAAATGCCCTGGATCGAGTGGATTCGAGGGGGGTCCACGAACGCTTCCTCCTCCTCTTCTTCTGTAAAAAAAAAAGAAACAAATAATTTTTAACTCAAAATAGAAGCTGTAGAATACGCGAGTAGCATTCTTCTAGTTTTCATTTAATTTTCAAACTATTAGTTGGTGAGGATAATAGACTAACAGGATTAACCTTGGCGACCTTTTCTGGTTGAATGATATCACTACTTTCAAAGGTCGGCCCTTTTTGGAAATTTGGTGGCTTCTCTTACATCAGTTTTGGTATTAGGTGGATTAAGTCAACTATAAAACATTTGGCTTTTAT
>JAHWFP010193334.1:6705-42696 GCA_023313725.1 Lithobius niger
ATATCCTGACTGTCGAAATTTTGGTGAGATATTTTTAATATCTTGTGAAATTCAGTGTAACAAGGTGAATTTTCTACTTTATATGAATTTTCAAAGTAAGCAATGTCGCATTTTCAAAGGGTCATTGTGGTTGGGCCTGCTTCAATGGGTTGTAGCTAGGGATCGACCGGAGCCGGTACCGGAGCTGAGTACCGGCCGGTACTAGCGGTACCGGCACCGGTACAGGTGCCAACGTCTACAATCGAGTCGGTACTAGCACCGGCCAAAATTTGATCAATTCTTAACGATGTGCTACTATTAGTTATTTATTCAAATACATAAACCTTTATTCAAGTACTTAAAGAACTTTTATTTACTATCTTATTTACCTTTAGTTATTTAAATAATTCGGATGACTGTAAAACGTTAGTAGCGTAACTTGACTGCACCATCCGTTGCTAGAATACTATGTTTTGGAGCTCAGGAACAAGGGTCATCACCGGTCAGCAGTAAAAATGTGCAAATCAAAAATCCAGCAGAGTGATGCTGGGGTTGAAAAATTTTTTTAAAAATTCATTGTATTTATAAAATTATAAAAATTATAATTAATTTAAGACACAAAAATGAAAGTTTTAATTATTCACTGCTGTGCTTGCTTGGCTCTAGCAGATATCGGTAGGGTGCTCTAACCGCTGACAACTGGGAAAAAGTAACCGATAATAGGCCATAAAAGAAAAAAAAATTGTAAATATAAATTAAATTGTTTTTCTTTAAATATTTATTACAAAGAGTTCAAAGAGTTACTTTGTTAGTGTAACAATATATATTTACTCTTATTGTGTATTTATAGGCATCAAACTCTAGACTGCATATTACTGGTAGTAGGTGCACCTTTCAGTTACCAACATTAAGAGCCATTTGTCAACATCCGTTTTTCCTTTGCCATCGTTTATTATCCAAGCAACTTTGAGTTTAAGCTAGTTTCAAACGTGTCTGAACGAGTTTTAGGAGCTGCCAATCATAGATACTTATTTTTAAAAGTTAATTCATGGAAATTCAAGAATATGAAATGGAAACTTAATCACTTAATCTAAGCCTTTTTCTGTGTTGGTAGTGGGCCAGAAATATTGATGATTGGGGGTGGTTTTAAACCATTCGTTCGTAAGTTGTGTGACGTTTGGAAATGTTATGAATTATGGAGGAGGGGGGATTATACTTGTTCATTGCCCTTAACCACTTTTTTACTTGACCATATTTTGAATTAATAGGATATAGGTATTTTTGGTGGGTGGGGTGGTCCTGGAGCCCTCTCCAATTTGACAGTTGATTTGAAATTTAGTGCGAGTATGATACTTCAATAAATACGCCCAACATTTTTTTTATCTGTGCTTACATTAGGTAGTCACAAGTACTGATACTGATCAGACCAGTTTTCAGAGGTATGCAAATCAGTTTAAGAAGATTACTACAATGCTGACAAATGGCAACAGCTCTCCTTATCTTTAATCTGTTAGCTTTTAATCTGTTAGCTTTTTTTTTTTTTTACAATAAATCATGGTTCCATACGGTCATTTTTATTTTAGAACCGGCACCGGTACCGGCAGGTGCCAAAAGCTCCAAGGACCGGCACTGGCAGCACCGGTAAATTTTGGCTCCGGTCGATCCCTAGTTGTAGCGGTTGGGCCTGCTTCGAAAGGTCGTAGCAGTTAGGCCTGCCTCATGGGGTTGTTACGGTTGGGCCCACCTCAAGGATTCGTTTTAGGTTGGGCCCGCCTCAAGGGATCGTTACGGTTGGGCCCACCTCAAGGGTTCGTTACGGTTGGGCCCACCTCAAGGGTTCGTTACGGTTGGGCCCGCCTCAAGGGTTCGTTACGGTTGGGCCCTCTTCAAGGGGTCGTTATGATGCGGGCCGTTGCAATTAAACTACCAAACCAGTTTTGCGAACTGTTCGACTTGGCAAAAAAAAAGTATGATATACAATATGATCAAAACCATATTAGGTAACTTACTGGCCTCTGATCTTGTTACGGGCCTGTGAACATTTTTTTTCTGTTGTGCGTTTAGGAGAGTGGCATTTTCGTTAATGAACGGAGACTTGATGTCGGCTTTGCTACTAGCCTCGAAGGACTTCAAGAGCCAAAGGAAGGTGAAACACCAGTAGCAGACAAAAAAGATGACAGAAATTTGCATCTGGCCAAAGAAGGACGTAAGTTTCATAAGTTGCCGACAGTTTTTATATTTTCTTTACGAATAGAGTATGTGAAAACTGGTTAGCAGTAATATCTCGTTACACTTGAGACAAAAAAATGCATTGTCGTACTGTTATTGGACTTAAAAAATTAATGCCCTTGTAAGTTTTCAAAAAGCTATTGCTTTTCTACTCTGCACTTCATGGCTTTCCAGAAATTAACAATCCTTGTAACAACCTTGTGACAATGAAGTTTCATCAATCCTAACTACGTAGTGATATTTGTTTGTACTACATTCATGTTTATTTACGTAAACCAATATTTACTAGGACGTGGCTGGAACACTGAATGCCTTTTAAACGCGTATACACAATTGTAGTACATCAGTTACCGGTTGCGTGTTAATGGGCGTGCTCTGCTAGAACTAAGAAAACTTGTTTATTCTTAAGAAAATAGGAGCTGTAAATGTTGTCGCTTACCTTTAAGTTAAAGTTCAGTGTATAATTGTAAACGCTCAATTTCAACGACAAAGATTCTTCCTAATATCCACACAAATTTTCGAGTCTTTTTTTCGGCGGGTGGGGGGGAATGGAAAGGCCAGACGTCTTCAGGCATCTACAGCAAATCACAGTCACTTCCGTCTTGTCCGTTCTTGAACTGCCAGTGTTATGCGTAGCCTCCACTATGAGTAGGGCCGGTTTGCCATTTTTCGTGCAGCAAGTTGTTAAAATTCTATAGAAGCAGGAATTGGATGAGCGTATTCTTGACAATGTCCGAATATCAGGGATGTATGCGAAGACGAAGCGCTTTATTGGTAACCACCCTACGAACGACCTGATTTTTAGTCTGTGAGGAAAGGACACACACGGCTGAAATGGATTATTCTCCTTCTTAGAATTCTCCTCGCTGTGTTACTAGTTTGGGATGTCCCTTTGCTAAAGTCGGCTCTTTCCAACCCTTGCATAAAATTTCCCCTTAATTTATGGTGATCGTGACACTTTATGCCTCTCCGCACGTCACTTCCGGTACTCTGCTTCCTCTCATTCTATACCCACAGTCTCTTTTGCCGTCGTCAATGGCAGGTCGACTAGGAGATTTAGTGCGTAGTGGAACTGCTTGCAGTGAAATATAACTACACTTGGACAGAGGAACGATGCCTAAGGATGGCGAGAAGTCGAAGGGGAAGGCGATGCGAGTGGATTACCAGGTGGACGCAGTGAGTGCCGGCAGAACTTTGGAAACAGCCAGCTAAAAGATGGGCGTGGTCCAAGATGGCGGCGATAGGCCTAACACGCCGGCTGAAAATGTTGGCCGGCCATTCCATGGGGCAGCCTCGCGGAGACGATTGCGGGTTTGCCGGCAATGATGGGTAAGGAGATGCAAGGAATATGTTGCATGAAATAGTCGTTGAAGTTAATGCCGTCTTGCGGATGAGGGGCCGGGCAGAGGTCCGAGCCGAGAAGGCAGTCCACGGGACGAGGCGCGGAGTAGCCTGACGGGCGGGGAGTACCGTAGGCGTGGTGAAATGCTGGAAAAATATCCATTTCGAGAGCAGGAACGCCATCTTGTCGATGAGTGGTTTAGGCGGCACGAATTAGTGGGCCGCGGTCGGAGATATTGTCAAGGTGTGGGGAACAGTTTCTTTTGACGAAGATGAAAGCATGGCTTAACGTGGATGGCAGCTAGGTGAGGAGGATTAATGGTCAGAGAATAGGCCGGTGATCGTGCTAGTGATCAGGGCCTGGACATGGGTCGGGCATATGCGAAAGTGGGGCCATTAGGTGTGACAACAACGTTGCCCGAGGCCATAACGCTAAAGCAACCAGTGTGGACGGTCGAGCCGGGTATTTTGGAATGGTTCAATAAGCACAAAAGTGTGTGGCTGATGCAGCCTGAACGTGAGTCCATTTCTGATCGTTACGTAGTTGAGGATAAGTTGCAGGCGGAATTCATGGTGCCCCGGACGCCAGTTTTGTTTCGTAGTTCTGATCGCATGTTAGAGATGGTTGATGCAGCGATCGCACAATTACAAAATAATTGTTTGTTGGTATTGCTACCGTTACTACGTACGCTACAACTTTGCGCCTTGGACCCAGTGGATTTTTCCTCCAGCTGGCAAACGCAGGTGTCACAAGCGGTGGTCGACGCAACCACATTGCTGGTACAGGCCGTACTGAGCTTTAATGAGACTCGTCAGAGCCGGTTGTTATATGCGTTTGCAGAAGAGATGCGACCGGAACTTTTGGCGAAGCAGCCGATGTTACAGGAATTGTTTGGTGTGCCATTACGTGACCTGTTACGACAGGTTCAGTAGGACGTCACGATTACTAAGAAGGCGGTGGCGCCCAGTCGCAACAGGGTGACATATGCGGGTAGACTGCCATTTCGGAGGTTCAGCCGGGGTGGCTGATTCAGATGAGGCGATTGGAACTGAATATGTGCAGGGTGGAAGCCCCGTTGTTGCCAGGGCACCAACGGGTGGATTTGACTTCTTTTCTTTATATTTTGAGACTGCTCCGGATTTTGTGTCCCAGGGGAGAGTGGAGCGTGCGGGAAACGGCTTCGCCAGTGCGAGGCCGGTGGTGCAGGAAGAACTTTCCGTTGCTGCAGTGCTAATTCTAGAAGCGGACATCGCAACGTCTTCGAAGAAACTATATGAGGGTAAGTGGAGGAGGTTTCGGGGTATACTTCCCCAGAGTGCATCGGTGGTTGCATGTGTTAGTTTTTTGTCAGGTTTGTTTCAGGAAGGATTAGCCTATCGAACATTAGCTAGTTATGTGGCAGCGTTGGGCAGGTATCACCAGGGCATAGGGCGAACTCGCATCTCGGCTCATCCTTTGGTGCGGTGATTTTTAAAGGAGGTCTTCCACCTCCGGGCGATTGCGCCTAGGTATGTGGTCATCTGGGACCTGGCAGTGGTGGCCCGCCTACTGAGGACCTGGCATCCGCCTCGGGGTTTATCCTTGAAATCGTTGACACTAAAGGTGTGCATGCTTCTGGCCATTAGTGCGGGTAACAGGGACAGTGAATTGGCCAAGTGATCGCTACGTGCGTGTGACATAGAAGGCGAGGAGGCCGTATTTGTAGTGCGGCAGCAGCACAAGTCCGCAAGAGTAGAAGCGCCGTTCATGTTCCTGAGGTTGCATCGAAACGGGGACAGTAGCCTAGACGCCATGCGATATTTACGCTCCTACATCAGGCGCACAGAGCCTCTGTGGGACGAAACGGTGCGAAGAGTGGACATCCGCCCGGATCATCTTTTTGTGTCATACATCAAACCGCATGGTCCTGTGTCCTCCCAGACGATCGCACGGTGGTTGTGCGAAACGCTACGTGTGGCGGGCGTCAACATGGCTCAGTTTCGAGCTCATTCCGTCCGGACTGCAGTGGTATCAACGGCGGGTGCATGTGGAGCGTCGCCATCCCAACTAATGGCTTTGGCGAACTGGTCGTCGCCATCAGTTTCATTCCCATTATCAGCGTGAGATTACGCCTGGCCTGGCGAGTCAACTGCTGCAGAGGATGCAACAGCAGGCCCGGCTGTAGCCTAGGTGAGTGGCTGGTGCTGCACCACGTTTTATAATCTATCCCAAACTAGTAACACAGCGAGGAGAATTCTAAGAAGGAGAATTGAAAATTCTACCAGAGAACTTGTTCTCGCAGGAGAATCCAAGTTCTCCGAGTAGAATGTGACGAAGCTGTTTTACTTCGATGACCCTCCTGCCTCCCTGGCACAGGGAACCACCAGCCGAGGCAAGACGGTGGGGATAGAACGAGAGGAAGTAGAGTACCGGAAGTGACGGGGGAGAGGCGGAAAGTGTTGATTTTTGCATAAATTAAGGGGAAATTTTATGCAAATAACGGTTGGAAAGGGCCGACTTTGGCAAAGGGACATCCCAAACTAGTAACACAGCTTCGTCGCATTCTACTTGGAGAACTTAAGATTCTCCTGCGAGAACAAGTTCTCTGGTAGAATCTTAATTTTAAGCCCAAATTGCCACATTTTTGCGCAGATAAAGATGCATAACAATAGAAAACCGTTCAGCTTATAACGTCGGCACGGGGTGCGCCTAGTCAGAAGTTTGATTAGCTGGTGACCGCTAGGGTTATAAAATTGACTCGCCTAGTAGGTGGCGAACATCAGAATTAATGAAGACAAAGTTTTTGTGTTATTCTAAGTTGAAAACATTTACCAAGTCTTTATCTTGTAATTGCTTACCATTTCGACCAAAAAATTTTGATTCCTGAGGATTTGTATGAGAAAGACATAGCATTGCTCTTTTGGCTTCCATTTATGTCGAGTACAAAGATATTTTTTTCTGTTTTTTTTTTTAACAAAAGGGATATTCTTGATCCCCTGTGATGGCCGAAATGATTCTCCAGCATGTTGGTGCATTCGTGATGGAGTCTTTCCAGCCCTAAAACTCTAAAGGAGGTTTGTTGATGATGCGCTTTCTATCCAGAAGCGAGGTGAAGCAGTGAATGTGCTGCGTGTTCTTAATGCTTGGATGGAAGAGTTTAGTTTTACGTTTGGGAAAGGTGAACCGAAGACTCCCCTTTCTTGATGCGGTGTTTCAAAGGAAGCAAGATGGAAATATTTGATATCACTAGGGGTGTGCGATACTCGAAAAATTCGAGCCGAGCCGAATATGAAACTTGTACTCGAACTCGGCTTGCTGCTCGCGTCATACTCGAAAAACTCAAATTCGGCGAAAATGCGTTCACTTCGCCAATTTTTGACCGATTTTGACATTCCAATATACCAAATCGATCATCTCGGCGAGAGCCTTCCAGTGGTGCAGGTTAAAAGTCAATAACTGAAACCATTTTTAAGTTATGTCATGAAAACTGGAAAACCATTACCAACACAGTCAGCTAAGCACCATCTTTGTTCTTATTATCTTAACAAATTAACCTAATGGTGCCCAACCAATTTCCCTCAAAAAAACTCATTGTGCCCAGCTCCTCTCAGCAGCCAGCAACCATCATCTACACTAACTCAATCAAATATTTTTTTCTATAGTTTATATTTACTTATTTCTGTATTATTATACACCATTGGAAAGAGGATGAAATGAAGCACACAGCACTCATATAGGTACACACATGGCTACAATACTTAGGATGAAAAAAAATCATAAAGTTATAAAATGCTTATCAAATACATATGAAAAAAACATATTTTTACTCTTTGAGGCAGAATTTGACCAACTTCAAATGCAGGAACAACAAGTTTCAAAAATTTCAATGTAATCAGTGACCTTTTAGGAATCCATAGAGCCCACGTTTACAATTTAATATGCATTTGTTCAGCTGTAATTAAATAATTATGGGTGCACCTACATAAATCAATTTGTTCTTGGCCATATTTCTCTGGTGGGCTGCACTGCAACCCTATCTTTCCATGTTGGTTAGGCCTAACCCTCCTCTTTCCATGTGGGTTAGGCCTCTATGGGAATCTGCAAGATGAATGCTTGCAGTTGCTGTTTTTTTTTTTGGTTTATGGAGAATGCCTACCAGGGTTTGTTACCCAATTAAACTAAAAAGACTATTTTAAATTTTATTATTACAATGGTTAACTAAATGTAGCAATTATTTACTGAGTTTAGTGACACACAATCTCTACTGGTTGGTTGTATGCTACCATTCCAGGTCAACTTCAGAATATCTGGCTTTGATTTTTTTAAATACATATTTGGCAAAGTTTCTTCAAGGATTAACAATTGATTTTTTTGGGGGGGGGGGGGGGGGGGGCAAGAGAAGGTAAGTAAATAGTTTTGAAAATTTGTGTAAGACTTCCTGAAAAGTAAAATGAAGATTTCCTGAAAAGAAAATATGAAGACTTCCTGAAAAGAAAACCTGCAGACTTCTTCAAAAGAAAACTTGACTTTTTTTATTATGTAGGTTTTTTCCAGGCTGGCTAGCCTTAGCAAACAATGCACAACAGGAAATAAGGTAAAAGCAAAAAAATATCGCCTACCTTTCCAATGGTAATCTCGCGTCATTGGTCCTGAAGTGTAGAGAACCACTTTTTTGTGAGCACAGGTATAAAATTACTAACAGGTGTAGGCCTAGAATCACTTGTGTACACTTTTATCGCACAAGATGAATTATCTTGTAATTATAATATTGGCAAAAAATTACAGTACCGCGCTTGGCCAACACAAGTATTTTGCACAAAACCCAAAAAAAAAATCTTGAAAAATTCCATCACTGCTCAGTTTCAACCACAACTAGGCTACGATCTAAACTTCTACAAACTACTATCAGTAACAAACTAAGAAAATTAAGTTTTGAAGAACACAACACAGCTGGCGACTAATGAAGTAGGCCTATAAGTACTTAACTTTTTTTTAGTGAAGGGGGTTAAATTAATTTTACACCAAATAAGGCTATGAAAAAAAATTATTAAAAAAAGTCTACATTGAATAGGCCTAGGCTACAAGCAAGTAAAACTTTTTTTTAGTGAAGAGAATTGCAATTGATTTTATACCAAATAAGGCAGAATCAACCCCAGGTGTGGATGAAGAGAAGACCGAGGTAGGAGTATTAGATTTTTTTATTTTATTAGCCAGAAACATCTATTTGTCTTTCGTAATGCTCCAATATAGCGTGATCAAGCCAAAGCCAACCAAAATTCCAAAGATGCTTTTAGTTTTGAGCGGTTCACTGTCGCCGAATTTCTATTTATTTTTTCCCCAGCTTTTTCGATAAATTTTTTTTATTTATAATCATCGTTAGTTATTTTTAAAATCTTAGCTACGAAAGCGTCAGTAAAAAAAAAAATAAAAACTGATCCGGTTTTCCAGCAAGATTGGTTTGCGGGCCAGCCACCTAAAAATTCACGATCCGTTAATTCATTGGTTTTATATTGCGGGCCAGTCGGTCCATATAAAAAAAAAAATGCACGATCCGTTAAAATATAGGGTTTATAAACAGCATTCTACTCCAGAAATATTAGTTTGCACGGTCATATATCACGGGGTCTTGGCACTAACTACGAGCGGCCAAAAGAATAACAAACGCCGCGATCGCGTTTGCGATCGCGGCGTTAGTTTTTCTCTGGCCGCTCGCAGTTTGTGCCAAAACCCTGTGCGCGATATAAAGGCCCATAATAACAAGATCACAAAATTTACTTTAATTAATTTTAATTAATTTAATTTGGCAAAATAAAAAGCGATCATTAATTACCTCGACCAACTTGATGAACGATGCACATTACGACGCACATTCGGAGATTAGGCTTACGATTAGGCCTAAATCACGATGAATATCACGATCGTCGTCACAAATCACAATCTTGATCAATCTTCATCATAATTTTCGTAATTGCTATCGTTCCACCATCGGAAATTTTTAAATCACTTAGTTAAATCCCACCTGTGCTCACGTGGTCCGGTCCAAATTGGTGTTTGCAGATCTTAAATCATCGCTGTCACTATAACTTTCAGTTTCGCTATAACCGCTACCCCTTAGTAATCCATGCTTTCTCGAGAGCAAGGAGGCGATTTAGCGAAAATATCTGCCATTAAAACTTAAAAAATCCGTATCTCAAAAACCACTGGATGGATTTTGACAATCGAGGACATTTTAAAAAGCGAAAAGACGCGGGAATCGCGTGGTCACGTGATCGGCTCAATTTTGCCTCGGGCGTTTCCTAGCAACGACGATGTGTCGCGACCACGGATATATCCGTGATTGGGCGCTTGCATGCTTTTGCGTGAGCCCGGATAAATCCGGGATTGGGCGCTATTAGGTTAAAGAAAGACTTGCAAACAAAATATTTCTATGAAATATTCGAACTCGGCTCGATACTCGATTCTACTGCTGAAAACTCAGCTCGGCTTGACTAGAATTAAAATTTTGCTACTGGCACATCCCTAAATACCACTCGTACCGCAAACCTGTGGCTACGAGCAGTGGGATTCTATTTCAGTCAGGAAATCCTGTGGGGCAACTCGAGGCATCAGCCCAGGACAAGCTGAATAAGGTAGCCCCAACACTCTTCCGCTCTTGAAGTAGCTAAACAACATCTTTACGAAGCGAAAGGGAGGTTTGTTGTTGTTGGGTAAACTCCGGTGTACCTAAACCGTATGATGAAAAAAACAGCGGGTTTGAAAGAAGGAAAAAAAACTACGAGAATGTTGTGGACAAGAAAGAATCTTCCCAAGGTGCAAGAATCTAGGATAGCGCTGATATTATGTATGAGGTGTTATGGATAAGATCCATAATGTTCCAAAGAGAAATGGCTTCCTTCCGTTCCTCTTGAACTCGCAAGACCTAAAAGATCAACTCACCCAGAAAATGACACACCGAATGAGAGCAGAAGAGGAAGTGAACCTGGTGATTATTAAGAGAGGACCCTGCAGAAAGTTCTGAACACCAGGGAAGGAGTTTAATGTGGGGACTGTGATGCCATGTGTGTAGGAGAGACGAGGAACGGAGTGCGAGCCAGAGTGAGGCAGCATGTGGTTGGATATGTGAGGAGTGGAAATGAGCGGCCATCACATATAAGCACAATATCAATTGGGGAGGCACAAATAATGTGATGGTATCAAATTCTTGACACAGATTCACATCTGGAAAGCATGGGAGTCCCTGGCTAGTTAATGCCACATCCGAGAAAAGGTTGTGCCGATAAATATCCAGGGACCTTCCAACCCTGTGCTTCAATGTCTGCTTCGGGGAGAGGTAACAACATGCTGCTCAAAATATGGCGAACCGGCCCTACTGATAGCGAAGGCTGCATAACTGCCAGTTCAAAAAACGACGAACGAATGAGACGAAGTAACTGATTTGCACTAGTCTCCTGAAAAAGATTGTCGCCCTTCCCTCTCCAGAAAAAAAGACTTGAAAATTTGCATAGATATTAGGAATTATGTTTTTGTCTTTGAAATTCTGCGTTTACGATTGTACAATGGGCTAAAATTGGTAGGCTAACGCATGCGTAGAGGGTTGTCATTACATACTGAGCCCAGACCAAATAAATTCTACACTTCCCAGTAAATGGCTTTATTTCCATTGTTCCTTTTGTGTTTAGGATGTTCAATCAAGCCAGTGAATTCGTAATTTTATTTTTTCCTGCACGGTTAGCAACACTTACGTTTAAAAACTCTTAGCTGTGACAATTTTTTCAATGTCGTCGTCTGACTTCAGATTTTAAAGTGGACAATCGTAGGTTCACGTGATGCCGATGTAGTGATTTTAAATGCAAGTTTTAATGTCCTTATGAAAAGAATGGATGTTCATTTTTTGTAAGGGATACATTTTCCCCGGAAGCACCAAGACGCACTGGATTTACACTCTTACTTCAAAATAGTTGATATTCGCACTAAGACAAGAACATTAGTCACCAATATCACGCAAATTTTCGACAGCTTAGAGCACATACGTCTTCTTCAGGCTTGTTTTGTAAAGGACTTTACAAAAGGGGCCTGAAGAAGACAGATGTGCCCTAAGCTGTTGAACATTTGCGTGATATTGGTGACTAATGGTCTTGTCTTAGTGCGAATATCAACTATTTTGACTTGTGAGTGTAAATCCAGTGCGTCTTGGTGCTTCCAGTGTTGATAGTACCTTCAAAGTTACTGCAGTCATTTGGCAAAAATCGGGGGTGGGCGTCAAATAAAGCATAACCCATTTTCTAAACCTACTTCTGGCCAGGGAGAGTTATTTCATTGCAGAAATGATGCTGATAATGCATTCTTTTGTGACGTGATCTTGATTCATTGTAGCAAAAATGCAGTGCCTTTATTCTTTTATTTACAAACTTTGTTCATTAGATGTCATTCCTCCAAAATCCAACATAATTTACAGCTAAAACTTAATTTCTAACCACACAAACCTTCGTATTCAAAGCGAGTGATCGTTAATGCCTGGACAAGTTTGCGTCGTCGTTTTCCGGAAGTTAGCATCATTTCCTGTCCAGAGGAGAGCGATTCCGGAAGTTGGCATGGATGGAAAATGATACCAACTTCCAGAAAATGGCGGCGCATAGGTATTAACGGGATTGTCCCTGTGGATAAAAAGTTGATTTCGTTAAATGTACGAAGCTTTAAGTTCAATTTGCAGCAGAAAAACACCAATTTAAATTAAGGGGATACAAATTTGAGTTAGTTAAATGTATAAGGCCATGCAGAGTTAATTGTTTTGTTTACAGGCACGTGCGGGTGCCTTAAATTATCGCGGATCAAAATATTTTATCTCAATCTTCATCCACCTGCTAAAAATCATATTTTTGCCAAATGTTGACCGTTTTTGACATTCCAGTATACCATTTTAACCGGCTTGAAACGAGCTTTTCAGTGGTGCTAATTTTAAGCCTAAGAAATTATTTGGCAAAAACTAAAAAAAAATTTAATACTAGATGACAAAAATAACATAGCAGAATATTATATTTTTTTAGGATGACTGCAAACTCTGTCAGTCTTTAGCTAGGTACACGTCAAAGAAATGTGGTTAGTTAAATAAAATAAAAAATGAAATAAAATGCCTGGTGCTTCAGTTTGCTACCTTGCCCGTAAACCATACAATTTTTTTTTGCATGGCCTTAAGCTTTTTGAATTTTGCAGCAGAAAAGCCAACAATTTAAGGGGTGGCTTCACCTTGATAATTTTTGTGATTTTGACCTTAAAAAAAACATATGGAGGGGAGGGGGCTTCACGGGGGCGTTAAATACATGATTTACTATATTGATTTGCTACGAGTAAATTATTAGAATTCTTTTTACCCAATTATTAGTCAAAAGTAAGTTGGGCAGACTTCCCTGGCTGAGTTGCACAAGACCTTCATTTTATCCATATTGAGTGTTGCACCTATGTCACCTAAGTGTTTTTATTTACTCTTTTAATGTAAGAAACTGTTTAATGTTTTTCTTTGTTTTTCAGTCTATACTGCTTCAGTTTGGCTGTCACGTACATTTGTTCAGTACTAAGTTACACCGAGTTTAATTAATTCATCAACTTTTACTTGGTATCGAGAAAAAAACGCAGGCAACAATTTGTCCAGAACAGCCGCTTAGTATAAGTACCAAGATACCTAGTCGTTGGACTAGTACTTAATTTTACCTTGGAAGATTGATTTCCTAGAATATTGAAAGGAACTTAGAATGCCTTTGGCATCAGTGAAAAATATTTAGAAGGGCAAGTACCCCCTATACAGTATTGTCTTTTGACTTTGTTCAAAATGACTACTTCATAGCTGTCAACATGATCGTCACTGAGGAAGTGATGGCCTTTAATTAAGGTAAAGTGAGTAACTCGGGCATGGTAGAATACAGTGGACCTGAGTATGCTACCTGGTTAACAAATATTTTTGCCTTTGGCACTGGTCGTACATCACACTGAAAAGCGCTGGTGTGGTAAAGTAAGTTAGCCTGTTTATTTAGTGCCTGAAAATTCAACCAGATCAATAATAGTTGACGTTGATCAACCTAAGCAAACAAGATTTTTCTCTTTAATATAAAGAGATTGCCACCTGTATTGTACACGCAGTGGTGCAGCCAAGTCTTTTTAGGATACCATAGGTTTGATTCGGTGCTGTTTGGAAGACCTGACTGTGGTACCACCTAAAAGCCTGTTAACCTTTAATGTGTTGTAATTTGAAATTTTCAGAAATTCGACCTGGAACAAAGGAGGCAGAAGGAGTTTCATCAGCTGATATGGGAAAACGTTTAGAGGTGGGTCGGTTAAACTAAAGCTATTGCTTTGTACCTACAAGCTACAGCACAGGTGTAAGCTGAGCGTAGCTGTAGGTACTAGCATAGCGTCAAGAAAAGGCATTGAAACCATTAGTTTTTTTTTCATGCCTGTAGCAGCCCGAAAGGTGCGTGTTGCTTGTAGGCGACACTGCATGGAGTGTGATGTCTGGATTTGGATGCCAGTTCGTGCCTTCCGACATTCGTAAAGATTGACTCACCCAGATGCTTCCCAAGCTACTGACAATGTCTTTGGTGTTCTGCTATCTTGTTTTTCTGGTTCTTGGGCTAGAAGCTTTGTTGACAGCTGAATGACGACTGTCAAGCAATTGATAGTTGGTGTAAAGTTTGACGTTGCACCCATGAGATTGAGCGAGTTGTCACACTGTTTTGGCCAAAGTCACACAATTTCTTCAAAACTACCAAGTCTGTCCTGCAGCAATGTTGTGTAATAAATGCCCATGGTATGGTGGTATGCTGTTATTACGTAAATTTTTTGTTTTAAGATGTGTGTATTTGTATTTTAACCTGCCACTGCATTCTGTATCCAGCATAACTCTCAGACGTGGAATTATGCTTGTGGCTGCGGTGCATTGTGCTTCCAACACGACTTTGCTCTTGTCTTACCAAACACAATGTTAACTTGGCAGGAAACCAATCAGTGGATGCAGTGTAGTACTCAAACCAGGCTGATTAAAAATAATTCACTGTAAACTGCTGAAGTGAAGTGAAAGTGTACCACGTTTTTAATGCCGTGCTTGGAAAAACTGTCCTTGTCCCCTCCCTTTCTGGCGAACTATTTTTGGCAATGCCTCTTGTATTTGTCAATCCTACAGCCATGTTCAAGGTGCACAACAAAAAAGTAAAGTTCCGAAGCCCCACTGCTACTGCTTCTATACAGTTGAAGTTTTGTGCCGTAGTAACTCGCATATCTGTCAAAGAAGAAGTTTTGATGGTTTAACTGGCAATTCTGGTTTGCTCACTAGAATTGTTGACTTATTTTGGCTGCTGACAGTAATGACAACCGTGCAACTCTTAAATTGCCACGATGTTTGTGTGTTGAATGCTTCAATATGATGGCATATTACTATAATATTTTGTCACTTTGGCACCTTTGGGTAGAAAATGCTGAAATCGTTTATGCGTACAACTAGTACTTAGTTTATTCTTGTGGAAGACTGAGTGCTTGGTTGTCTTGGTCACCATGTATTCCAAAGATTGGCATTAAAAGAAAAAATTTGTAGAAGTTGGCAATACTGTGTATTGCGGTACAGTGCACTAACAGCCTTCTCCTGAGTAAATGCACATAACTACTTCAATAATAAGTCTTGTCCCATCAATTAAATAAGTAGTTATTTTTTGACTGTCATCAAAAAGTGTTGAATGTAGTCTTACTGGCTACTACAGAATACTAACATCGGCTCTGGCCTAGCGGCATTTGCTTTGTCCTCGTTATCTTAAGAGCAGAACTTGGCAAAATTGTTTGCTAAAGTTATTTGATAATTATTTCTGATGATATTCGTGAAACCCATCCTTGTCTTTCCATAAAGAAGAAAATATTGGCTGGCTTTTGGTATGCCTTGAATGCACCATGGAATACTTTTTTAAGAAAACAATTTAGTCATTGCTTTCGAATTGATAATGAAATGCAGCATTGTGACTGTATTGTGCTTTTGCAATTATTTTATAGTGCATTGTTCGTTATCTCATTTTGATGAATAACTTGGAACGTTACCTTCGCAAAGATTTATTACTTGTAATTTGGAGGTATGAATTTGTTTTGGAAGAAAAAGTTAGTAACCAGACAGTTACGGATTTCGTTTTTACACGGATCGAATGACATTATTTTATTAACATGCGTACTGTTAACGCAAGACTGAATGATTATGATGCAACTACCTTGTTGCGTTTTGAATCCGATTATAAAGCGAGAGCCCAGGGACACTGGATGTAAAGCTTGTGAAATGACGGATGATTTCTTTTTGTATGGAGTAGTTGTTAAGGTTGGGATTTGTAATTCGGAATTCAAATTATTTCAACTTGAGGAATGGCCACCGTGCTTGTGAACCTCATAATCTGTTGGCTACGTGCAGCTTAAAGCAAGGAATCATTTTCCATACAGAGAAAGCTCTCAAATCCAATGCGTCATTGGGACATACCTTCAAGTTGTGATATGCTGCATCTTCTGTGGATTTGCAATGGAATTTAGTTGTAGGCATACAAATAAAATAGCATTATACAATTTGCTACGTCTGCTTTGGACAAGTTGATTTTTTTTTTATTTAGTACTGGTATGTTGTGCAGGCAAAAGGAGTATTTTGATATGCCATCTGTTAAGAGGTATTGTGTCTTTCTGGTAGGCTGGTAAAATCTTACTTTATCCACAATAAACAGCACTGACAAGGAATTCTAAAAAAGAAGTCTTTAGTATTGGTCTGACCATATTGTTTGGAACTATAGTGTAATTTTAAGATGCCTGGTCTTTTATGTTATATTAAAATTCTCTTTGGTAATTCCTGCAGCTGGAATCGTGGAAGAACAAGATGTTAAAAAACTTACATATGTTTGTTTCGGATAAGCGTCTGTGTGTCCGCAACATTCCATCTAAGATGAAGCCGAAACGATTCCGTGAAATATTCCAAGAAGCTGGTGGTGCTGGAGCAGTGATAACAGAGGTGTGTATTTTTGGTTTGTGTTTGTAGTGTATTTTGGAGTCTGAGCCGTACCGCCAAGCGGTACCAATTGTAGCTAATCTTGTTAATCAGTAGTTATGCGTAAAAATAAAACATATTTTTATTCAAATTTGTATTTAGATGGGCAGCAACATAACAAGCAACAAGGGGTGTGGGAGTAGAATTATTTAAATTAGGCCTAGTCGAGCTGAGCAGAGTTGGCAATAGAAGAATCGCGTATTTGGTGAAGTTATTTTGCTAGTTTTTTTTTTTAAGCAAAATAAAGATCCTGCTTAACTGACACTGTGGGTCAACATGTATAAATGGTTTTCCAGTTTTTAGGTTATAAGTTTAAAATGGTTTGAGATAGTGGCTTTTAATTTACATGACCGGAAATTCTTCGTCTAGACAAGGTATCGGTGTGTTTGAACGTCAAAATCGGTCAAAAATTGGCGAAGTTATATCTTCACCAGTTCGAGGACATGTTGCATACTCTGCAAGTCTCAAATTGTTCGAGTTTATAAGTAATGCTATCGTGTCAACACGTTCACGTTCCAAAATGTTTTTATGACTGGTAGGTTTAAATAATAAAGAAATGCTGCATTGTCCCGTACAAGCTGCACTTCTGCAGGTTATACAATAGAACCTGTGTTGAAAGAACTCTCGGGTCCTTCCTAACCCGCGTGCTAACAAAGCGTCCACTACTGGATTCAGTATGGTACTGCCAAAGTGGAGCACTCTAATCCAGCTATAGCAGCAGTCCAATGAACTATGCAACACTTGCTTGTATTCATTTATTACATAGATGTTGCTATTCTTAAAGTTTTTCATCCTTCGTTCAAAACACCTGTTCAACAGAAGTGACATGGATTGTGGAAGCTAACCAATCAACAGAATGCAAAGGAGGTTTGTTTTGTGGAATTTTGAGTATTTCCGAGGTACAGTTTATCAATGGGCTCTGGGATTGAGCAATCAGTCACGGCAAAAGGTGATGTTAGTTTTCCCTCGTGAGACACTTTGGATCACACTGTTGAGGTTGCTCTTGGTTTCTGTGCATTGGATGTACCAAACTGTTTCAGAAGCGTGTGTATGCTTCTTAGTTTGGTAGTTTTTGAAGGACATTATAGTGTGGGCATCATGAAAGCCGGTGTGTTGATGCATCTCGTCGCCCCCCACTTTTCAAACCTATCCCCATGTGTTAGAACGAAACCGTGTATATAAAGAACTTCTGGGTGTCCATGTAGCTGTAGTTCAGATACAATACGGTGAATCCCTCTTGTAATGAAATGCGATGGGACAACTGGGACAACGATTGGACAATAAAAAATGTCTTTATTTTATATGCAAATAACGTATAACCTTACAAAGTATCCAAAATTCCGTTAGATAGGCCTAAGATTAAAAAAAAAAATAATACCGTGTACTACAGTACTAAATTGAAACTTGTAATATGCTGTAGGCCCAGAGAGCTGTAAGAAAAAAAAACAAAAAAAAACTTGCATTATAGTGCATGACTGGACCTTGGGTAGGGTATAGGCCTAGAGTGCCGTAACTAAACCAATATTGTACACTACAGTACGTAACTGGAACTTAGGTGGGGTTTAGGCCTACAGAGCTGTAACAAAACAGTTATGAAAAATAACTACAGTGAAACCTCTTTATAACGATAGTCCATGGGAGTTTGGAAACCGAATGTTATATCAGGTTTATCATTATAAACAATCAGTTTTGCATGCATTGTTGCTTTAACCCTTTTGAGTCCGAGCTACGATACATCGTTGCTCAAAAATAACGCCGTAAACGTCCGAGGAACGATACATCGTTTGCTCAGTTCTACGCTCTGTTAAAAAAAAAAAATCGTATTGCGTACATCGGAGGGTAACTCCGATTTAAGTAGGTATTTTGGAACGTATATTTAAGGTTTATTTCGGTTTATTTAATTCAAATCATCTTTTTACTACCTTAAGTCAAGGTTATTGTTGGCATCGTCACCAAAATTGACGTGAAAATTGCGTTTGTTTGCTAAAAACAGCCCTCGGTTCTAACGATCGTATCTCCGGAACTACGCAACGTGCAGCCGCCATCTTGAGCGCGTTTGAGAGAGGGGATTCCCAATTTTCTAGCCCGCGAAAAATGATGTCATCAACTCCAACGTCACTGCCTGTATTCCTCGAATGAAAAGTGCTGTTTCAACGGCCCTTGTTCAAATTCTTCCCGATCGCGTGCGCTGATTGGTTTGTTCGCGGCACGTGGCCCGTCGGCCGTTTATTCGTGACGTCACGCGAAGCAAGTCAAGGTCTTATCCATTGGCGCCAGCAGGAGCGCGTTCGCTTGCGGGCAGCCCGTCAATATGGCCGCTCAGGACGAAATGGTAGTGAGCATTCAGCGATCGTAAATATTGGGGGAATAAAGCAACTTTAAACTATTTTTACGGTAATAAAACATAAAATAATGATTTCGGAAGTAATAACAGGTGTTGTGACGGAAGAATATCGAGTGGATGTTGTGATGTCCTAGGCGGGGACACACCTTAGCCCAGCGTGGGCACCAATGGTAATAACCACACGGACTACCAGAGTGTAGGCTACAGCTGATAAGACAGCGTACTTCCTGTTTACTTCTCTTTAAATACAATTATAACAGGAAGTCATGTGATGCAACTTAATACAATATATAATTATAGAAGAGCCTATTAGTAGTTAAAGGGGTATCTTGGTAGGGTTAACATATTGACATGAAATTGATGGCTGCCATTGTGGAGCACACAAGTGACGACTCCACAATGCAGCGAGCGAAAAAAAAATAATCTAAGCCTAGCTGGAAATAAAATCATGATTACGAAGGCAAGATGTATTTTTTAGTGCACTACCTATTTTTAAAGAAAGATACATAATTTTTCGCTTTCGAGGAAAAACTAAACACTATTTTTGAAAGCTGTTTTACAAAAATAAAGAACTGAAGATGTACATGATTAAGCAAAAAATTAAACATTAATAAACTGGCTGAAAACTTGCCAGTTTTAAATTTCTGTTTTGGTTTCTAGAGCAATTTTACAATAAATTTTAATGTTGTTTTAATTTTCATAGCCTTTTTTTGGTTAATTTTCTTTTTGCAGCAACCATTTCTGCAGCTGAAACGCTACAGCGTTGCTGTGGACAAACATCTGGATTAGGCTTCACCGGAGTGTGAATTGCGGCTCCAAGCAATTTTTTGTTCCGATGTCGGAAGTGTTTAGGTACATGAAAAGACAAAAAGATACAAAAAAGATAAAATCGTGAAATCAATTTTTCACACGAACAACAAAATACACTTACATTTTTACCTAATTTTAAAGGTGGACATTTTTAAAATTAACAGAGCCAATTCTCTGCACGAACAACTAGGGGACAAAACGTTTTAGCGTTACTCGCTACAGTTTAAAAAGAACTATCATTTAATTCACATATAACGGATTACAACAAAAAAAAACGAAGAAGTTGTAGCCAAATGGTAATTTTACAAAAAAACTACAAATTGAGCTTGTCTGGAGCTCTACGCAGTCTCTTTGAACGATGAGCATTTTGAAGCTGCGCTGCAATGTCAACCTGTGTTGGTGAAAGCACAACTTTGCGTTTATTGGAATTCGGTTTCGCTTTTTTGTTAGCATGACCTGGCTTCGGTGGTGATTGCTTAGTGGACGGTGACGTAATAATCGATGGAGATTGCGACCTTTCTGGCTTAGAATTTCCTTCAAGAGGGGCGCTGGTAGTAGCCAAAGGTGATTGGTTATTTACGTTAGCAGACTCATCCACTTCGTGTGTGTGGGGTAATTTCGCTGGAGATTTCCTGCCACCTGGTGACTTGCGATGTAAATTCTCAGGTGATTTTTCAAGCTGTTGGATTGGTGGAATTTTTCCCTCAGTAACGGAAATTGACTTTCTGGATTGGCCGAGAGATCGACGCTCAGGAACTACGTCAGCGAAACTTGGCTTTTCACGTTGTTTGCCGCCAAAAGACATGCGTTTGAAATTTGAGTGATGTTGCTCATTATTATTCACGAAAGAATTACTGCTTTTCGCCGTCGAAACAAGTGCGTTTGGAGGCTGTTCTGGATAATCATTTTCCGCGGTATGTAACCTTAGCTGTTCGCGATGTTTGCGAATCGTATTACCGTTAGTATCAACGATAGTATAGGACTGATTTTCACATTTTTGGTTAACCATACCGACTGACCATAGCCTGTCATTTGTTGTTGAAAAGTCACGATACCAAACCTTTTCACCTATTTGATACCTTTTCAACTCACGATTGTGGGTGCTCTGTACTTGTTTTAATTGTTTACGGCATACGGCTGCAATAGGGTCAGGGAACAATAAATCCAGCCGAGACTTTAATTCTCGGTTAAAATATAATTTTCCGGGTGTTGCTTGCGTGGTAGCGGAGATAGTGATTCGTGCTGATAACAAGTAAGAATTTATACTCTCTTGAATAGTAGACCCCTGTCGCCGCGCGGCCTTGTAGACTCTCTTGAAATTACGGACGTATACCTCAGCCAAACCGTTGGTCCAAGGCGCAAAACTTGGCCCGGTCATGTGCCTAATTCCGTTGGATTTTAACCAACTTTGGAATTCTGCTGACAAAAATTGGGCAGCATTGTCCGTAACTAAGCTGTCCATTAAACCATATAAAGCTATATGATTGTTTAAAACGTCAATGACACGTGCGGACGTTGTTGACTTCATTTTATGCACAAAAGGAATTTTTGAATGTGCGTCTACAAGAATGAAAAACATGTAATTGTCCATCGGGCCCAAAAAATCAGCGTGGAAGCGATTGTTTGGTTTTAGTGGATATTCCCACGTATGCTTAGGACCTGACGTTTGAGTATCTTTATACTCTTGACAATTTTGGCACGATTTGACTTTATTTTCAATGTCAGAGTCAATCTTAGGCCACCAGACTTTTTGTCTAGCTAAACTTTTCAATTTAACTATGCCTAAGTGAGCACTATGTAGATCTTTCAAGATTTGTCTCCGCAAGGCCGTCGGCACCAGGACTCTATACCCCCAAAATAAGGTTTCGTTTTCGACAGAGATTTCAGCACGACGTGTGAAGTACGGTAACAGATCGGGAATTTCGCATTTGTCAGGCCAACCATGGTTCACATAACGATAAACTTTTGAAAGGATTTTATCACGTTTACTTTCAAGAACGAGTGTCTCGTTTAAAACTGGAAGATTAGAAATAGTTTCTAAAGCAAGAATATTATACTGCTCTTCTGCTTTCTCGAATTCCTCGGTATTTGGGAGGGGAAGGCGCGATAAAGCGTCTGCCGTCAAATTAAGTTTACCGGGAATGTGTTCAAATTCGTAATCGTAAGCATTAAGCATCACTGCCCAACGCTGAACCCTGGCGGCTGCCATCTGCGGTATTCCTTTTTTAGGGCCAAAAATCCAAACTAAAGCCTTCTGATCAGACTGCAGTATGAATCGCTGACCATAAACGTATTCATGAAACCGTTTCACTCCCCAAGCCACGCTGAGCGCTTCCCGGTCAAAATGCGAGTAGCCTCTTTCCGCTTGAGTGAGTTTACGTGAAGCGAAAGCTATCGGCCGTGATTCACCGTTTTTCATGACATGCATCAGGCACGAGCCTATTCCGTAGGGTGAGCCGTCACAAACGAGTTTGAGCTTTAATTTCGGATCGTAATGAACCAGAACTTTTGATTTAAGAAATAATTCCTTTACTTTACTCACGGCTCGGTCGCATTCTGCCCCCCAAACCCACTTCACACTTGGGCTTAACAAACGTGTTACTGGTGACAGAATATGAGCGAGATTTGGTAGATATTTTGAGTAATGGTTTACAAAACCCAGAAAGCTCTGTAGCTCTTGAATACATGTTGGGTTAGGAGCGTTTGTGACTGCTTCGATAACCTCAGGGAGTGTATGCAAGCCTTCTGCATTTATCATGTGGCCTAAATATTTTAATTCAGGCCGCGACAGTTTGCACTTCTCGATCCTAAGTTTGGCTCCTGCATCTTGTAAAGCATTTAACAGTTTATTTAACGATTCGTCATGCTCACCCCCCTTCCCGCTCACCAGGATGTCATCATAAAACGGGAGACATTTGGGGATTTTACTGGTGACTTGAGTCATTACCCTCTGGAAAATTCCAGGACTGGACGCCAGGCCCAGGGGTACGCGAAGCCATCTAAACAAACCCAGGGGTGTATTTATTGTCAAAGCTTCTTGTGACTCTTTGTCGAGTTCAATTTGCAGAAATGCATCCTTAAGATCGATAAGGGAAAAAGTGTCACTGCCTGCTAATTCACTGAATAATTCTGCGGCCGTGGGAACTGGATAGTGGTCGACTTCGAGTTGAGGGTTCACGGTGGTTTTATAATCACCAATCACTCGGATTTGGCCATCCGCTTTGTGAACTATGACGATCGGCGTAGACCACTGAGAAGTTTCCACAGGCTCTAGAATTCCAAGGCCAACCAATCTACGAATTTCTTGGTTAACCTTTTCTTTAAGTGCTAACGGAACCGGTCTTACACGACTGTACACAGGCTTGGCATCAGGTTTTAAATGAATTTTGGCTTTAAAATTCTTAAACTTACCCATGCCTTCAGAAAATAGCTCCGGGAAACCCTTCACTATTTCGGAAGTGTCAACTGGCGTAATGCTAGTTTTAATTTTCTTAACACTTTTCTTAGGTTTCACTTTCGTTTGTAGGTCGTAAAAAGGAT
Source organism: Lithobius niger (assembly GCA_023313725.1). NCBI lineage: Eukaryota > Metazoa > Arthropoda > Chilopoda > Lithobiomorpha > Lithobiidae > Lithobius > Lithobius niger. The sequence continues at coordinate 29,974 of JAHWFP010193334.1, forward strand.
GGAAATTAACTCGAAAAATAGAAAGCCAATCCTTTCCCATTAATGCAGGTTTATATAATTTTGAAACTAAAGCATCCAAATGTTCGATTTGACCTTGAACTTCAACCTTCAGACTTACCGTGTAAATCGTGTTCTCAATTCCGTCAGTGTATGAGTGTATCGAGTACGGACTGAGTTTTAAAGGACAGTCCGCAAAATATTTTTGATGCCACTCAATAGGGATAATGGATGCATCTGCCCCGGAATCAAGTTCCATTTCTAGCTTGACACCATTTAGGCAGACTGGCATTTTCCATTTATGAATTTTCATAGAATTAACTACTACTATTATTTTGTTGGTTTGTAGGGGAATTGAAATCTGGTCCGCAGCCTGACTCAGTCCAAGAGTATTATTTTTCAGTACAAGATAGTCGTTGTCTGAATCGTTATCAGACCCGGAACCAGACTCTGAATTTTCGGCTTCAACATCCTGGCCTTCTTCACTATCACTTTCGCTATCGCGTTCGAGTTTGTTGACGCGTTTTTTGTAGCTATGCTTTTGTTTTGTGTTCGGCCTAGCCTTAAAATTTGTGCTAGAACTTGCTTTAGGGTGGTCGAGTGATTTTAAAGTTCTATTCGAATGACTAGCTTTTCGGCACACGGCTTTTAAATGGCCGACAGTGTGGCAACGGCCACATGTATAGTCTCGATATTTACAACGTGTTTTCACGTGGCCATTTTTGCCGCAACAATAGCAAATGAAATCCTTAGTGGATTTAGGCCTACTTGATGTTTTGCCCGATTTTTTAGCTACGTAGTTAACAGCTCTAGAATGGCTTCTCAAAACGCTTTGGTCTGTTTCAGCAGATTCTAAGGATAAAGCTAAGGATGTTGTAGCCTTTAAATCCAGAGTCTGCTTCAACAACTCGCGTTGAATGACTTCTGATTGGATCCCCCCAATTAGGCGATCCCTAATCATTTCGCTGTTAATGTCTTTAATTTTTGCGAAGTCACAATACTTCGTCATTAGCTTTAAGGCAGCTAAATATTCCCCGATACTCTCATCTGATTTTTGCGATCTTCTAAAGAATTTAACACGCTCAGATACCACTGAGGGCACTGGCTCAATGTCGTCTAAAACTTTTTTAACGAGCTCATCAAATGTTAATGAGTCGGGCAAATCAGGTGAGAGGATATTAAGAATTCTGTCAAACATTTTCTGGCCCACAGATGCCATTAGAAAATTAACTTGCTTGGTTGCTGGTATTTCTTTAGCTAAAAAAAAGTAACGAATTCGGCTGGAGTATTTCTCCCATGTGTCAGACTCGCAATCGAATTCCGAAAATAAACCAGCGGTTTTAGACGAACCCATGTTGACGTCGTCTTCACTATCACTAGATTCAAAATTTAGAATTAAATTAGAACTAGCTTCATTAACGCTTGCGTTCACTACTGAATTCTCGTTCCCATCCTCGTCGCCAACTGTGATGTCCTAGGCGGGGACACACCTTAGCCCAGCGTGGGCACCAATGGTAATAACCACACGGACTACCAGAGTGTAGGCTACAGCTGATAAGACAGCGTACTTCCTGTTTACTTCTCTTTAAATACAATTATAACAGGAAGTCATGTGATGCAACTTAATACAATATATAATTATAGAAGAGCCTATTAGTAGTTAAAGGGGTATCTTGGTAGGGTTAACATATTGACATGAAATTGATGGCTGCCATTGTGGAGCACACAAGTGACGACTCCACAGATGTTATCAGTCCGAGTACTGTAAGTTGAAACTTTCGTTGGCGCTGTTTACATAGTCGAACTTTAGGATTTTTTTTTAAACAAAGAAAACGTAGGACGATGGTCCCAATTATATTTCGGTTCAATAATTTACAATATAATTATTACGTCTGCGAATTTTTATACGCTAAGACCGCATAGTTTTTTTAGTACAATTTATTTTCGTGAGGCATGCAACTTGTTCATGGCATCCATGTTGCGGCCATGGACTTTCTCGCTCGCGAATTGAAAAAATGACTCGGACTCAAAAGGGTTAAGAGCCTCAAAAACAGTATTGTTATAACAGGGTTATTGTTATAACAGGGTTATTGTTATAAGAGGTATTGTTATAACGGGTTTAACCGTACTTCTGTTTGATAATTTTTAACACATTGCTTTGACACTTCAGCCCAAGCACTTGACAACATATCTATTGCCATTTTGAGGTTCATTTGTGTAGCATCACGTTCCAAATCAATATGAATCGGGATGTGGATCACTAATTTGTGCCGATAATGCACTTGCATGCACCGGATTACTCCTTGATCCAATGGCTGGAGCACTGATGTGCAGTTAGCAACTTAGCATGGAAATATTTTGAGTGTCACTGCCTTCAAACAAGCAGTGACATTATGGGCACAACAACTGTCAATCATCGTCACAACATTTCGCTTTTCTTTAACCATACACTCAACATCAGCGTTGCTAATTTTATCTTGGAAAGATCGGCAGTTGTCCATCCTTTTTTTTTTTTTGCTACTTGTACTCCACCGACAAGCGATTCACTCCATCGAAACACCTAGGTGTCCAATGACTAACTGCCACACTTTATAGCTGCTGCCCATGTTCGTCATAGAGACTCCTGTATATTCTTAAACTGCCTTCCCTGTGGTGGAGATTCGTTTGTGGTGCCACTGTCACCCTTTACATTATGCAACGGGGCTATGGAGAGCCAGTTCTTCGCTCCCACTTCCAGGTTAATACCCGGGTACACTCGTGCGGTCATCGCTGATACTCAGTTAATTATCATCGACATGAGTGTGCTAGTTGCCCCTTTTTTGCCCGGATTATTCCCATTTGGAACACCCTCCCCGAGTCCGTTGTACTTATCTCAAGCACCAATGCCTTCAAAAATCCCTTTGATAAAACACGTTGCTGAAGCACCTGAACTTGTGTACTACTTCTAATAAGGCGTGCAGTCCATCGTACGTTTGTATTGTTTTTACCTATTGTGATTGTTGTCGGTTTTGACGGTTTGTGATTTGCCTGCCTGTTTTGTGATGTGATTTGTTTTGCTTTGTAATGCATTTTGTAATGCCAGTCGCGTCTGTCTTATATAAATCTCTAGTAGAATGGTGCTTTAACAACGTAGGTACGTTGTTTTCTAAACTAGGCATCGGCTCCGCCATATTCACGGTACCACTTTCTCCACAAATTGCTCGACTACACGCACCCAAAACCAGCAGAGTGGGCATCATGAAACTCGGTGTGCCAACGCGTCTTGTTCCCGTGCGTCTGTCGGAAGCCGTACAACCGTCCCATGCTAGCATAAAACTTTTGTTGCCTATAACTATGGCTAATTGTTCAGCCTTCACCTTCATTATAGCCTTATAGGTCCCACTAATTGGCACATTTCTAACTCGTGCATGTTTGCACCACATCCGAAGGGATTCTTCTATGTCAGCATAGTTCGAAGTGTGCCTCATTTTAAGGCCCTGCACCACATCTCCAGCATTGAAATTTTGTGTTATTTTCTGCCGAGCTTTGATAATGGTAGGCAAAGTCTTGTTGGAACTGCAAAACTGCAAACTCTTTTGCTAAGTACCACGCCTAACTTCCTTATCCACTTCTGCTAGAATTTTTCCGTTTAAATGCAAACGCTTGTCATTTTGGAGCCGTGTCGATCAAACAAAATACATGCGGTCCAGTCACCAGGCCAGTCATGCGCAAGCGAGTGATCTGTGGACAGTCAAGGAGTAGCCAAGTACTCGTGAATGCGCTCACGTTACTGCAGGAGGCGTTTTAGGCCTATGCGACCGCTGCATCGCTTCTAAACTGTTAACGTACACTGTACATTTCGTTGTAAACCGGATATTTTCATTGAACGGAAAGTAATTTTATTAGTTACCCACGATATTTCATTATATACAAATTTGTTATAAACAACAATTTGTTTACTAATTTACATGCATTTTTGATGAAAATTAATTAAATTCACGTTCCAAAGCAGATGACATCATATGCTGTGGAATGTGAATCGATTGACTCTCAATGTAATCGCAGCCATTATGCTATATTTCGAATTAATTAAAAAAAAGTTAGTTACACACAGGATTTCGTTCCAACAGAGTTCGTTGCAAGTGGGAACCACTGTGTACCATATTTACCCAGTTATAAGCACCTATCCAGTTAGAAGCGTCTTTTGTGAAGTGTCAGCATTTTTCATTATTGTGTCCCCATTTATAGGCGCCCACATAAAATACGCTAAATACAAAACAATTCGGGCCAGCGGTTAATACAAAGAGTTTTATCTGCTTGCTAAAACGAAAAAAGCCTCATTTCTCAATAAGCCGAAACATTCACCGACCGTAGTCACGCTGTCCCAAGAGCCATGGTTTACACAACAGTATGGGGTTTTACTAGTATCAGTGTCGGGTTGGGAGTGGGGTGGGTTTATCCGTTGTCTGCCCTAGATGTAAAGAGAGGGAGGCTAATCGTAATGTGAATCATTCTTTTTCAGAGCACTGTTATGAAGGATCTTAACAAACAGATTGCGAAAGAAGAGGCTCCAGCTAGAGGATTTGGATTTGTGGCATTTTCTAAGCACGAACACGCTTTAGCAGCGTTGCGAGAAGTTAACAACAATCCGAAATACTTCACTGAAAATCAGGTTAGGCTTATGAAATTTTGTTTATGAATAGATATTAGAACGCTAACAGTAAGTACCTACCGAAACCACCCAACAAAAGCTAGATACAGTTTTAGATCCTCACTTGATGTCACAGTTGCTTTAGCCATTTAGGTAGACCAAAAACTACAATCAGAACTAGACAAACTCGAAGGATCACGCCAAAGAATGGAGTAATGTTGCACCTAAACCTGACTGATGGAATTGAAAGAGATTGTGGGAGATTTGACACGCTAGTCAAAAGAGATGGTTTTACGTTCATGTAAGGAAAGATATTTAATCAACTAACGACGGGTGGATTCGTAAGGTGTCTCAAAAGGTGACCTCTCTTTTAACTGATAAGTACTTAGGAATGTCCTTTTGAGTTTGCTTGTGGTTTGGTGGGTATTGAGGTACCAAACAGTGTCATTGATGGGGACGAGTGTGAATGAATTAGATTAATGGCTTTGGCAGATGCTGTAAAAGTAGAACGCAATTATAAAGTTCTGCATGATTGACCGATCAGTAATAATCGGGATAGGGTCTAAAGTTTGTGGTTTAATTAAGAACCGGAATTTTTTTAATACTGCCTTCAGCTTCAGTTAAGTTGGTGTACTGTGTGACATGTCATTCTGCGCTTCTAAGAGTACATATTTATTGCCTGGTATACTAGTCATTCCCTAGAACTTGTTCGGATTACCCACTACCACAGATTTATGACAGGACTTATTTGGATAGAATCCACATTCAGATAACACATCCAAAGTTTGTGCTGTTAGCCCTGTTAGTGCAGTTTACCGGCAGTGCCTACATATCTGCAGTGTTTGTGGTGATACTTCACTAGATTAAGACTTCTTTGTTTTTTGTTTTTTTTAATTAATCCTTTACTGTAAGGTTTGACCTAGATCTCCCATGTTAAAGTCACAATTTCTATGCTTAATTTCTCAATCTTTCAATATTTTCCATTCAAGAGATGGTGTATAAGCGTTGCTGGACTTAGGGAATGTGTGTATTAACTTTTATCAATATCTGATTTGTCGCGTCGCAGATCTAGACTAACATGTTTAATTTTTTGCTTATGTGGTGGTGTTGGACTTTTTTGACACATTTATACAATGATCTCTACAGACAAAACCATTGGTTCTAGAAAGCTGATTCTTATCTAATTTGAAAGGGACTCTTCTGGAGATCAGTTGGTCTTGCCATTCCAGAGTTACAGGCCCTGAACGATGAGTTTTATTGTTTTGAACATTGTTACTATGCAACAATGCCAGTCTGCAATCTGTAGACTAAAGATTAAACATAGGCAAACAATGCTGGTCACCCAACAATTCAACCGCACTTTAAGGAAACATGAAGAAGTATTACCCTTATTACAAATTAGTTTACTATTAGTAAAGCCGGTAGCCTTTACTGTAAGATTTGACATCAACCTCCAATGTTAAAGCCAAAATTTTGACGTTAATATCTCTGCGTCTGTGAACAATTTTTCTTTAAATTTGGTTTGTAAGCTTTGTTGGACTTGGTCAACAAGCATACCAAAATTTATTAAAATCTGCCAAGCAAATCTGAGATCTGGACCTGAACTGAAATTTGTTTTTGGCTTGTTCTTGTTGGCACGACACGTTTCTACTACGCTACGGATCAAAATATTTGTCCTATAAAGCTGGTTCTTAGTTCTTTTTACTTGATCTGTAGATGTGCACTTTCCATAAGGCATTTTCTAATTCGGCAAGTGGTTCAGGGGTTAAGGAGCTCTTAAACGACCAGATTTACCGATCCGATACTGAACCGGTTTTAAAAATGTTGCCGATACCCAAAATTGTATCCCCATTTTTTCTGCAAAAGTCCAATAATTATGAACATGACACAATTTTAAATATTAATCCCCACAGTTAAAACTTGGCTGGGAACGAACTCATTCGATGTGTGGAAGGTTTAACAAACATATACTTTAAGGTTACACCGTACCGCATTGTAACCGTAAACCGTAATTGATAAAGATACAAAGCAGGTACGCCAAAGTAGCACGAATTAGAAAACAAAAATGAACTCGGTTGATGCATAGTAAGGTTTAACTGATCCAAAGTCAAAAACGCAAAGGAACACAAATAAACTTTCCTATTAGGTTTCAGATACTGTAGCATTGCTGTGGTGTATCCTACATACATGTAAATACAATTAAAGCCAGAGCCCAACTTTTCAAAACTTTTCATGCACAAACAAAGGAAGAATAATTTAAGGCTACACACACTAGTATTTTCTTGGCTAAATTTTTCATTGATCTTCAGTCATGTCGTCTACTTTCCATTCATTACCCTGCTGATGATACATATTATTTTTCAAGATTTTCCAGGCAAGATTTTTCATGACTTTTCCAGGGATGGAATTTCATTATTACTTGCTAGGACATTTCCAGGTTTTCAAGGACTCGCATGAACCCAGAATTATCTGTAGAGCAGTACACCAAGATGATTAGTTTTTAAACATTTTCCAGGGATGTCGTTTAGCCAAGTAGAATGCACCAATGATTAGCTGATCTACCTTGTGAAAAGTAAAAATGGTAAAAACATTTGACTACAGCAGTAAGGTTTCACTTAGACTAAAGTGACTTAGTAGTTCTAATAAGGGCCAGCTCATCTTGGGGAGTCGAGAATGCCAGTTGCTTTGGCTGTCTCCATGGAGAGAATCGTATTTGGTGTTCAGAGGTGGAAAGATGGTGCGGTGTTACAAACCTTTGGGCAACGAACAGTACAGCAGCACTGCAGTTTCTGAAACCTCAATGGGAGAGTTTATTCATGTTCCTTTGCAGTTTTTACTTGTGGAAAAATCTTAGGTTTAATACCTAAAAAAAAAATGGCGAAAAATTGAGGTTTGACATGTGAAAATCCTCGTTTGAATTCGATTTAAGTATCAAAAAGCTTGTAACCTGGGGATTTATTTTTTTAGGCAAAGATGACATTGAATTGTATCGCTATTATGGCGTCACTATTAATTAGGAATGTGCGATACTCAAAAAAATTCAAGCCGAGCCGATATACAACGTGTATTCGAACTCAGCTTGTCGCTTGCATCCATACTCGACAAACTCGAATCCGGTGAAAATGCGATAACTTCGCCGATTTTCGACCGATTTTGACGTTTAACTATACCAAATTCATCGTCTCGACGTGAACCTTCTAGTGGTGAAAATTAAAAGCCACTAGCTCAAACCATTTTAAAGTTGTATCGTAAAAACTGGAAAACCAGTTGTACATGTTGACTCACAAGTCTGTTAAGTAGCATTTTAGTTATTAGTACACTGACAAATAAAAAAGACACTTGCAAAATAAGTATCTTCACCTAATACTCGAGCTTGGCTCGATATTCGACTCTTCTGTTGCAAACTCAACTCGGCTCAAATTAAAATTATTCTACTTGCACACCCCTACTATTACTGTGTGTTTGTGATATGCAATTATTGGAATTAGACTGCAGTGTTCTTCAACAGTGTTGTGGCACAGCACAATTTCTAGTTTTAAATGCTCAAAATGCTTTCGAGTCTTAGAAAACACTAGTTGCTTGAATCTTGTGTGTCTGACCATCAAGAGGCTTAAGTTTCATTAAAAAGTAAGACTAAAATTGGTACGGATAATGCTGAGTATGGGGGTACTGAGAAACAGGCAACCTGCGATAAAGTGATTCCATGAAGACGTTATCGTAAAAGTTTACACAATAATCACCAACTGTATTAAAAGCACAGTACTTTTCTTAAGTTTCGAGGAAAATTTGTTCCTCTTCATCAGAAGTCAAAAACCAACGAAAGAAAAAAAAATCAACTACGGTACATACATGTTGAGCATGAATCGAAATTCGCTCCAAACCAGACCATAACCACTGCTCTTTACTTCTGAAGGTATCTGGACGTTGTGCAGGTCCCAAAGCTCTTTGGGTTTGGTCATCAGGTCCGGTCGTACAAAACCTTTGACCAAGTCAAATAAAGGGCCGGTTGGGTTCATTCGTGGCAATCGACGATGACAGATCTCTTTATTGAAAGGGTCTCAGTGCACAGTGGTGTGCACTTTGTGCAGTGTTTGAGTGGAGCAGAATAGAAATCTGATCCCAAGCAATGCAGTGTTATGGTTCTCCTTACAGTGATGTTAAGCAATTCCATCTAGTTTCTTACCAATCAACATGGAGTTGTATGTCAACATCGTTAGCCACCGGTCCAAACTCGATTCTGGATCACACCCCCCCTCCCCCAACTCTTGTGCCCCTGCTTTCCACCCCTCCCCGACAATACCATTGAGCCACCCAGACCTTTACATCGGTACCCCACCCGGAACAAAAAAAAAAACAAACCCTCCACAACCACTCTTTCTCCCCTCCACCCCAAACCCACCCAAACCCACCCACATCCATTCCCCACTGTGTCACAACACAAATTGCCACTGACATAAATTGGTTGACAGCGCAAGGTCAGCTGCAGAGTGCCTTGCCTGGATTGCGACACAATTAACATTGGTGAATCCAAAAGACATCTGGCAGTTTGTATTCAAGGAAAGTATGGGAGCCACTCGGCGGGGAGAAAAACTAAATGGAATTGTTCAGCACCACCGCAAGGCGACCCATAATATTGCTTGGGACCAGGTTTGTTCTGCTCCACTCTTAACACTGCATAAGCTGCATACTTCCGTGGACATGAGTCCCTTGCATAAAACTATTCTTCGCCGCCGCGTTCCATTACTGAGCCTAACTGCCCTTCATTTGACTTGATTGAAGGCTTCCTTGGCCGGACATGATGGTCGAACTCGATGAGCGGTGGCAACTGCACGATGTTCGAATGCAGAAAATCAATGAAGTTTTAAAACAATGTGGCCGGTTCGTTTATCTTTCCTGAAGCTGTGGCAGAGCTATCCAGATGTGCTTGTAAATATTGGCGTTAGATTCATTAGCTTGCTTTAATATTTGCTTGCTTCGTATTTGGGAACTGCTGTGTAATATAAAAAAGCAACATCCTTCGCTCGGCCGAGTTCAAGCATTCTTTGTTATATCTAAAATGGACAAGTTCATGTCTTTTTTTTACTTGGGCTGAACGAAAATTAAAGTTGAAAAATCATGCATTACCAAAAGTTTTGGTTTGCTCCACTTGGCTTGACTTGGCCTACTCCACTTGGGCTTTTCAAAGGCTGGTGCCGCCACGACTAGAATTGAATTTGTGTATGACATGGTATTGAGCCGTCAAGCGTGGTTTGCCAAATAAGTTCCAATGGGTTCATTCTGGCGTGTTCTGGAGATTATCTCAACCCACTACGATGATCGGAGGTTTTGAGCCTTAATTCCCGGGCTTTTCTTCCTTCCCCGTACTGGTCTTCTAAAACGTCTAATGCTCTTCAAAGTTGAACCGGCACATGTATAGGCTATGAGCATTAGTTTGTGTCTGATAAAAGACTCGAAAGAAGTTTATTAAATAAAAAAAATGTGTGGGCTTTGTGTGTTGCGTCTGTGCAGATTAACAGTAGGCTAGACATACCACAATGTGTTTCTTCGTTTATATTAATAATGTGCATTCATTTTTATTAGCGCCCTATTGTGGAATTTTCCCTCGAAACCCGAACTGACAAAAGCAAAGATGGCGCAAAAGTAAGTAACTGGTTATAAGAGATGCAATTGTATTATTTTTGGGTTTGGTATCCTTCCAACAACTGTACTTTTAGTTTTTCCATTAGTTTCACTTGCATACGCAGTAATATTGATTAAACTGTGGTAACCCACCCCTCAACAGGTTATTATTGGTGTTGTAGAGCAGGGAAGGCAGACCTATTATTAAATGAGAAGCAATTTTTACAAAGCAAATATCACAAGCTACTGCAATGTGTGCTGTTGCTGAAAAAGGTTTAAAACTGTGTTATTGTTATTACTGAATTTCAGTTCTTACTGAAACTCTGTGCTATCAATAATTTTTAAGTCAATCCTTAAAATACTTTTTTTTTTTTACTATTTTGTCCCTAAAATAGGCTCGAGTGCCAAACATTTTTAAACCCCAAACATTTTTTAAAATCTTTTGTCATCCCATAAGTTGCACTCTGGCCCACGTGATGGCGCTTCCTGCCATTAGGAGCCGTACTTCCTCCTCACTTCTGTTTTGAACGCGAGTGGTAATATGTTGCTGCTTTGTCCCATGTTAGACTAACAATGGAGGTGTCTTCTGGGAAAGCGATTGCAGGCTCTTGCCCAAGATGCAAGAAAAGGTTGACACCGTGAAACGACCATTTCTTACTACCTGCAAATACTTACTTCAGTAATTATGCTTAAAATCATCATTTTACGCTATCACTGCTCATTTATCAACTAAAAAACTCCCTTTTTTTTAGCTTGTATCCAAACTTTCTCTCCTCTCCCGCCAGGGGCGCTGCTACTCCTAACTAGGAGGCCGCCATCTTGTTTGTTCCCCTCATCACATTTTGAGCACGTTGTTAGGGTAGGACGTGTTTGGCATCGCTGCCTTTGTTTTCTTGTTTGGAAGCAAAGTTATCAACTTTTCTGGGCAGAATTATGACCACGATAGAAGAATCAAACGATCTATTACGTGGGAGACTCACTTCGAAGAAATTTAATGCGTGTAGCTGCAAGAAACAGTCAAGAGATTTTCATCCTCTTTGCCGTGAGTGCAGGCCCTGCAACTTCGTCACCAAAGTATGTGAACTGTGCGATTACATCATCGTTCAACCGTGAAGGACATTTTGCATACGTGGAAGAAATCGGATCAGAAAGCAGATCAAAGGGCCAGGGCAGCAACGGCAGGCTTGGTTGATGACGAAACGGCTGCAGGTTGTCAACCGGAGGGAGAAAACAAGATCGTCAACAAACGAAAATGACTTTGCTGAAGTTCATGAAAGTATGGTGGTGTGGGATGATGCAAAGTTGTTTGATGATGGAGTAGGACAGGTGCCGTTCTCAAATGAAGAGTTGCTGGCGTCGATGCAGACCACAGCCAACGTAATTTTTGATGCGAAAGCCACTTGTATGGAGCAACGAATTAAGGACAAGGTGGATTCGTCAGTGTCGGGGATGGAAAAGAAGTTCGGCGCCCTAATGGCTGATATGCTCCACATGTTGCAACCATTGTTAGCCAAAGAAGAAGAAAAATCATTGGATAAATTAGGAACCGATGTCTGTGTGACGGACATTAGGTCGTCATCTGCGATGCAGTCGCCAGCTATGCAGTCGCCGTGCCGTCAGGAGGCGCCACGTGTCGGAGAGGTTAAGACTGCGTCTAGATCAAGTCCGGCGGCTGTACGGACCTAGTGAAGAGCTCGGCGAAGAAAGGAAAATCTTCTAGGGCGTCCACTCGCAGGTCAGGAAATGACAGTACTCAAATGGCCGCTCCCGGTGTGGGGAACAGCGGTTCGTATGAGCACTCCAGCGAAAAATCACGCAAAACTGTAGGAGTAGTAAAGTCCAGTGAGGACAAATTTACGAAACTACTGGACATAATGAGTTTGTTTATGGCGTCAAACACCAAAGTAGCGTTTAATTTTTAAAAGAGTACCAAAAAAAAAAACCACCTGTATCGTTCCTGCCGTAAATCTCCGAGAAAAGGAGTAGGTTATAGGAACGATAGCACTAGTAAATAGCTATCTCTTCCCAGCCGTAAATCACCGAGAAAAGGTGTAGGTCGTAGGAACGAGAACGCTGGTAAATAGCTATATCGTCCCTGCCGTAAATCTCCGAGAAAAGGAGTAGGTAATAGGAACGAAAACACTAGTAAATGGTTTTCTCTTCCCAGCCGTAAATCACCGGGAAAAGGTGTAGGTCATGGGATTGAGACCGAGATGAATGCGTCTATGTCGCCGGACTGTAGGTTGGCATGGGACATGTTGACGGGTTCCGCAACGACACACCCTCGCGTCAAAAGTGTCGGGTCGTGATCATGTCGCGTCATGTCGCCATCGTGTCGCGTCATGTCGCCATCGTGTCGCGTCATGTCGCCATCGTGTCGTGTCATGTCGCCATCGTGTCACCTGTACAAACATCGTTCTTGTTGCCAGTGGTATGAGGTTAGTAAAATGGGGCTTTAGGAAGGTTCCCCCCCCCCC
>JAHWFP010193334.1:52228-88738 GCA_023313725.1 Lithobius niger
TAATAAATTTCTAAACCTGGATCATTAAAATTAAGTTTCTTTTTTTTTTATCGCAGCTTCTGATTACAGGGAGCGAAATATCCCCCCCCCCCCCACCTTGCCCGGGCCGCGAAACCACTTTCTTCCGACTTACCGAGGAGGGTATTGCCAATCCTAAGGCGTTTGATACCTACCCTCAATCCGATTTCCTCACAGCAGATTTAAAAATGGACTTCGGTACCTCCCTTTTTCTCCCCCTCTTCTGTCCTTCGCGACAGTGACTGTCTCCTCCGCCAAGGCCTCAGAGCTGCGTCCCAAGCTGATGTTTTAAACACTACGGCTTACGCACTATGTGAAAAACTTTCGATTTATCCACCACCAGAACATACACGAGATGTGGATCTGCTTATCAGCCAGGTATTTTGCAAGGCCTGCTTCGCTACTTACCATTCCATAAACTGGTTGACACGTGCCCTTTTCAACTCCACGCTCTTGCTTTGAGAAGTCGTTCTCAACACAGCGCCCAATCTTCACAATTCCACTCGGAACATCCTTCGGAACCAACCTCTACACGAGTCTGACTCTCTTTTTCGCAGTCTCATCCCCAAGTTACCACCGCACCCTGACGTTACATGCATACTGTAGCCGCGACCGGAGATCAGTCACCATCTAAAACAACACGGTTCCCGTCCTTCATGTGAAACGGACAGCTGGACCACTCAACTCACGGCCCACACCGAGGATCATCGATCGATACTCCGATACGACAGGACCGTCAGCCCCTTCCTTTCAAAGCCACGGAGTGCGGGCGCTCCTACGGCCGAAGCGCAACTCCGGAAAGACGCAACCAACACGCCTATCCCGTTCCCCGGCGCTGCGTTAAATCCCATCATTGACATCTGTCCCCACCCCTTCTCGGTGTGGAATGTTAGGTACTACCTCCCGGTCAGGTACTACTTTCAGTACTATCTTCCGGCAAGGTAGAATATCGCTCGGGACCCAGCAGTGCTCAAAATCTTTTCTCACTGTTACCACCCTACGTTCCTCTCCCCGACTTCGTTACGATCCCCCCTTGGTTACTGTGCACCTCTCTGCCCAAAATCTCAGAGCTACTCGCAAAACATGCGATCCACGTCGCTCCTAATCCGGGCTGACTAGGGTTCTAGAGTAATTTTTCTTTGTGCAAAGAAAAGGGGAAACTACCGTCTCATTTTCAATCTGCGACCTCTAAATCGGTTTATCGCTAATCCTAATTTTCAAATGGAAACAATAGAAACCATTCAAGCATCATTGTTAACAAAAGACGACTATTTCTATAGATCTTGCGGACACTCATCTTCACATCCCCCTTCATGCCGCTGTCCAGCACCTCTTCTATAATAATTATAATAGAAAGTTTGGTGCAATTGCACGCAGGTCAGGAAAGGACCCTGGAAGGTCGCTAACATCCAGCCTGGAAGTCGTATAGTAAAACAATGAAATGCATGAAGCAATTTGTAGTGAAAGTTAAAAACATAGATGAATAGTAAAATTAAAGCTATTTACAAATTTAAAAATATGTATAATAATAATAATAAAAACCGCAACAGGACAGTTTAACCCAAAGCCAATAAAAAAAAAAAGTTCACATGAGCATTCACATCATCAACATCAGCATTCACATGATCAAAACTAAATTAAAAACATTAACCCAACAATAAAAACTTAGCTTGCTACGTAATATTCTGGCCGTTTCAAGAACTCGGTTAAGTTTGACAAATTTAACAACCGCTTAAAAGTGTTAATGGAGGAGGCTGAAACCGTCTCGTCAGTCAGTGAATTCCATGCTGGGAGCATTAGTTTAAATTTGTGGCCCCTTGTCCAGGTTATTGGACTAATTTCAAACAAAGGTAGGTCAACCGATAAGTTACCATGGAGGACGTTATACACTAAGGCAAGATCCGTCTTCAGTCGACGCAGTTCCAAAGAATCGAGGAAAAGATTTTTAAGACGTTCACAGTACGGTAACTCCCGCATGCCTTGTAGGGACTTCGTAAAACGTCGCTGAACTTTTTCCAAGTGGTGAATATCCTTAAGTAGATAGGGAGACCAAACAAGGCTTGCATATTCCAACAGGGAACGGACGAAAACCTTGTACGCCCAGAGTTTGGTGTGTACATTTCCTGAGTTAAAACAGCGCTGAACAATTGCTGATCTACGATTTGCCGCTGATACCACATGATTACAGTGCACAGATGACTTCAGGTCAGACGCAAACCAAACACCTAGGTCTTTCACTTCTTTTGTGGTAGGTAAGTGTTCGTTTACGATAGTGTAGGTAAAAGCACAGTTTTGAATCCCTACATGAAAACTTTTACATTTTGCATAAGAGATGGGTAACTGCCATTCTTTTGCCCAAGTAGAGACGTATTCGACCTCCGCTTGCAATCCCATACAGTGTTGGGTGTTGATAATGGCCGAGTGAAGCTTTAAATCATCGGCAAATTTTTCCTGTTCTGCATTATGAGAGTTACACGTCAAATCGTTTAAAAATAGGATAAATAGCAGGGGACCTAGAACAGACCCCTGTGGTACTCCACTTATTACATCTGATGAGGCAGACTTGCATAGGCCAATAACCACTTGTTGGGTTCTTCCGGTAATGAATGCCCGAATCCAATCTAAAAATGCTCCACTGAAGCCAGAAACATGGAGTTTATAAAGCAGCTTACTATGGACCACCGATTCAAATGCCTTTTGAAAATCGATAAGAATAACATCTGAAGGCACACCTTGGTCCAGGGCTTCGGTCCACTTATCCAGCACGGCTAGTAGTTCTGCTTTATTTACGACTGTACAATTTAGAGTTTGTGTTCGTGTGACTCCACGTGTGTTCACCATGGTTATCAAGCTGATCCTCGCCAACTTGTACCAGCATCAAATCCGTGCGGATGCCTATATGAATGATTGGCTTCTTCCTCATCACAACGCCCAGGAACTACTCTCCAACGGGGACTTCGCCTCCTACACCACCTGGGCTTCGGCATCAGCATTCCGAAGTCTCGGCTAACACCATCAGTCTTTCCTGTTTCTCGGGGTGCATTTAGATCTTCTTCATGCAACCGTCATGCCATCACCAGACAGAATCATCGCCCTCCAGGCTCGGATTCACGCCTTTTTGAACCAGTTATCTACACTCTTCAGGACCTCAACTCTCTTATCGGTATCCTGGACTC
Source organism: Lithobius niger (assembly GCA_023313725.1). Lineage (NCBI taxonomy): Eukaryota > Metazoa > Arthropoda > Chilopoda > Lithobiomorpha > Lithobiidae > Lithobius > Lithobius niger. The sequence continues at coordinate 55,423 of JAHWFP010193334.1, forward strand.
CCTCACCCTCCTAGTTCCCTACGGCCGCTGGATGGTTCGGCTGTTACACCATTGTCTATTCGACGAATGTGCATTTCGCACCCCCCTCCCCTTACCCCGGACCTTCATCTCATGGCGACTTTCCCGTTCAAGGCGCTTCTTTGGTGGATGGATGTCCTTCACCTCACGGCTATGCTCCCTCTTCACGAGCCATCTCCCTCCTATGTATTCACAGATGCCTCTCAACACGGGTGGGGGGGCTCATGTCGGCAACCGTGTCATTGCAGGAGCATGGTCACAGGGCACCGAGGACCGCATCAACCTTCTAGAACTACGCGCTGTCCTTCGTGGACTCCCAACATTTTCGACACATCGCCAACAGCGTAATCCAGGTCCACATCGACAACACCACTGTAGTAGCATATCTGCAGAAAGGGGGGAAGGGGGCGACGGCACTCGTTCTCTCCACAACGTGACATCGGAAATCTTCCACCTGTGCCGGTTGCTCAACACGGTCCTCCTCTCCATGCATATACCAGGCAACCGCAACGTAGTCGCTGACTCCTTGTCACGGCGGTCTCCCCCTTCGGGAGAATGGACACTCAAAAGACGTCTGTACGCGAGGGCCTATTCTCCCAATGGGGCCGTCCCATGATAGACCTTTTTGCCACGAGGTTCAATGCCAGACTTCCCCAATTCGTCAGCCAAGTCCCCGACGATCAGGCTTGGCGGCAGATGCCCTGACCCTCGATTGAACTCATTTCATTGGTTATCTGTTCCATCCCTCGAGACTCCTGTCCTTTGTGCTTCGCAAAATCTCCCAGTCTCCTGGCCTCTTCATCGTCATAGCTACGAATTGGACATACAGCCGCATGGTTCCTGCTGCTCCTACATCTCCTGGTCGACTCGCCATGAATCCTCCTGCTGTCTCCTTTGTCAGTGCCGAGAACCGTGTTCCATCAACGACCCCAATCACTCCGGTTACACGGGTAGCTTCTATCATCCAATTACTCGAAACAACAGGGATTTCTGTGGAACAAGCGTCTCTCATGGCTTCCGGTGCTGTTGGAGCCTCTACCAATAAAATCTACGCCAGCCACTGGCGACGATGGTTTCATTGGTGTCTCCCACAACAGGTCATCCGGTCAGTTCCACTGCTCCTGAACTACTATGCTTCCTAGATCATCAATTCAGGGAAGGACTCGCGGTTCCACTATTCTGGTTTACCGCTCCGCCCTGAACACAGTTATTTGATAATTTCTGCATGTTCGCTCTAATGAAATCCTTCAAAATAGAACGGCCGGTGGTTCGACGACTCTTCCCGGACTGGGATTTATCCCTCGTGTTTACATCTTAGCTATCCGCACCATATGAACCTCTGTTCTTTTGTGCACTTAGTCACCTCACAAGAAAGACCGTTTTTTAATCGCCCTTGCCGGATGCCTTCGTTGCAGTGAAGTCCAGGCCTTGTCCTGCAACTCCAAGTGACTGCTTATTTCACGACGACCACTCTGGAGAACCTTCCGAACGGTCCCACCCGTTCATCATCCCAGCGCTCTCTACCATCCTGGGAGACGAACCGGAAAGATGTCTTTTCCCGGTTCGGACTTTAAAATAATACCTAAATGCTTCCAAACATATTCGGCGTAGTCGGTCGCAACTCTTTCTCCCCTTTACAGCTAAACAAGGGAAAACCACGGCCAGGAAGGTTGCTTCCTGGATAAAGGCGGTCATCCTTCAAGCTTACAGTGCCATCGACATTAACTGTGCAGAAGACGGCATTCGTGTTACCGCTAAAAAAAACTAAGCCATTTCTGCCTTTTGGGTTGAGCATAGCAACGTCCCGATCACCGAAATCGTGGCGTTGCATCTGCCAACCCACTTCTCGGCCACGGGGCCGTTTCCCAGGGCTTCTATTACCACGGGCCACTCGTCGTCCCTTGGCTTCGGTCGTTTCCTGCAGTGATCGTCTTTAGCCTATGCCTTTTTGTAACCTGCACCGCTTCGTCACCTGACCAACTCTATTTCACAATCTTGGTTGGACCATTCACCAGTGATTCATGGCTCAACGATCGCCTGTCGTTCGTCTCCAACACCTTCCGTTCTCTCCGGCCTACCATTTTGCACCAAACGTTGCGCTGGTGACCAATTTAGCTGCTGCCTCGGCTAGGCACCACGACGACCGTTGCGTCAGCCTATTATCAAGCAGCGCTACTCGCTTATCAACATTTGCTACACAACACCATTCAGCTGATGCCGCTAGCCTCGGCCCACGGTCCCACTCAGGGCACCCAGGATTGACACTCAAGCTGAGACGCCGTTGGACCGTCACCACTAGCCGGAAGCATTCCTCTACTTACTTGTGAACAGTAACATAGAGAATAAATGTACCAGCCCAGCTAAGTTGGGAACATTGCTTCAACAAGTGTTGGCCTCTGCTTTCACTTCGGTCACCATCTCGGACCGGCTGAGCTGATTTCAAAGCCACCTTCATTCATCAACGGCTTCCAGACATAACGAGTACTTCCTGGACTAAAATGACAAAGGGGGACCGACAACTGCCTTACAGATGCCCTGGTTCAACCTTTGTATATTAAAGAAGGCGCCATACTGCTCAAGTTGCCACAACGTCTCAACAGACAAGCCTCTCGTCCCTGCGACCAAGGAGTTTTTTCACGTCGCTCTTCGACGTCCTTTCTTCACCATCACAAAACTTGTTCCGCGGCTGGTATTGCAACGATCTAACACTGGCGTTGATGATCCGACCTGGTCAAGGTTGGTGTTGCCACCTTCACCATCCCAGCTGTGACCTTGGTTCATCTTTCGAGACATGGCAACAAAAGATGGAAGAAAGTGTGCATCATGCACGACCGATCGCTTTAGCTTCTGCTTCCCCACATCTTGTGGCCCGGTAACATCTCCAATATCTCCTCTAGACCACTCAGCGACTTCTTACCAAGGTCGCACCGTCGCTGTCACCACTACGGGCCCGTCTCCCCAAGAATTCACTAGTTGTCTTTCATCCCACTTCATTCTTACTTGTTCATCACATCTTATCCTGTTTTGATAAAACTCTTTCTAGTGGGCATCACCATATTACGACAATCCTGTCTCAACACCTCATTCCAGCGTACACTGGGTACTCACCTCTCATGAGTTCCAGTCTCCCCAACGGCCACTGAGGCCTTCGGTCGCAGGCACACGCACCTTGTCCCTGGCTGTTGCCTCCCCTCCCCCCCTTCTGCACCCCGACCGTTTTCCGGTTTTTATAAGAAGATAAAGGCACCATGGACTTCACCAGCCATCCCACCGTTGTTGAGGTGTTATGAGCTATGTATTCAAATGATCACGTACAGCATTCATTCTTGTCTCCAGCCCGGTTCCTTGCACAACTCACGATGATGAAGTAGTACTGCAGGTAAAGCATCATAGCGACCAGCGCTGTCAGCCATGGAGAAAGGGATCTCCGCATCAGCACAACAGGCGCCCACCCGGCGCCCAATGGGCAGCCAACCGGGACCCACTTCCGAGTACTACATCAAGGCCTTGTCAAGACCATCCACTCCCGCACCTAGGCGCATCAGTTAGCTGCTGCCATCGCGAGCTGCACGGCTCCACGATTCTTGCTTCCTCGGCCCTACGTCAGACGATTGTTCACTTGATTGCTGCCGACGTAGACCGCACGGGCCAACAGTTAAGGCCATATCGCTACATGGCGCCCGGGCCCATCCCTGGTCTGTTGGGACCAGCATGTCAGTCGGACCACATCTTCACTCGCAAACTGCAGTGGAGTGCTTACGGTTCACAGGTCAGTTGATTCTAGGGCAGCAAGCTCATAGTACGGGTAATCTTTACCATGGCCCCATCACCATTGGTGACGAGGTCTGCTTAAATGCATAAAAAACATGTAATGTATATTTTCGTCGGCTATAAAAACGTCAATTTACCAGACTACCTGGTTGAAATTGGTTTTTATTGCCTAACTGAAAATATACATTACCTTTACCTGCCCAGCCGCCTCTCTAAGAAAGATGAAGCGTGGTTCGGATCGAACGCTTTTATAGGAGGCCTGCGCCACGCATGCGCAATGAGGTAACTACGAGCCTGGAAACGGTTAGGCCATAAAAACCAATTTCAACCAGGTACCCTGATAAATTTATGTATTAAGGCTTATTGCTAATAAAAAAAAAAATTAAGTTTAATTGGTGTATCCTACGAAACAGAATTAAAAATTAATTCTTACAAGCCTACTTGGAATTTACTTATTTTTGTGTACTTGACATTACGAAAAAATGCAATACAGACAAAAATTATGTAATGTAATTATGAAACAAAACCAAATAGAGATTTCCTTTTTTTTTTTTTTTACTTGCGCGCTCGTTTAATTTGATTGGTTCGCTGGTCCTCTTCACTAACAGTGCATTTTTTTTAAATGTATTTCATAATATCTTATTAATTTTATGTATAAAATATATATTTAAATTTAATATTTATAATTTAATATAGTTATAAGGAACTCTGTTTTAAGGAATTATTGCTTTTAAAGAACAGATTACAACAACCATTCTAACAGATTTAATGCTATTCTCTTCCGGATATAAAGAATTTTCGCTTATTAAAATCCTTTTCCACTGTCCGTTGATGTTCTTTGTAAGTGGTATCGACTGTAACACGGACTTATCCAGTTTAACAAAAAAAAAATCAAATTAAGTTTAAAATAAGAATTTACAAATGATTTTTGCTTTCAGGATCTATACATTTAGGCATACTGTGGTGGACAAGACTTCAGATTTTTGCTTTAAGGAATTTTATTTTTTCATGTATAAAAATGAAGGCTTTACCGAGCAAATTTTTTCCTGCTGAGCACTCAAAAAATGCTTGGTACACTGAGCAGAACCGAGCCGCTCAGTAACCTTTATTAACCAGCACTTGCTAAGTCCCAAGCAGACTTCGAGAAACAACAAATCTTTTTCAGTAAACCAGCGTGGTGTAACAAAACACTGCTGCGGCTAGCAAGTCTAATATGAAAGTGAATGTCCGAAAAAGCATATAAAACGTAGTAATCTGTAGGAATTACGTGCAAATGTAATTCCTGTATTGAATTCCGTGGTAGCCATTTCAACTTCCTGCAGCAGGAACCATGCATCGACCGTAATCAGCGACTGAAGTTCAGAACTGCCAGAATGAAGCTTGCGTTCAGGGTCCATCGGCCACAAGACCGCGTGCCAAAAACAAGACGTGAGCCGCATGGCTCGGTTAAATTAACATAAATTCTCTGTATACCGAGCATTACCAATCACGCTCCGCTCAGTGTGAATCGGCTCAGCAGCTCGGAAACGGCCTTAATTAAAAAATACAAATAAAAAATATTTTTTTATAATTTAATAAAACAGATTTTGTTTAATTAAAAAAATTTCAATTAAGGTTAAAACGAATTGGTTACCAGTACTTTTATTTTTACTCTTGAACGGCTCATGGTTCAAGCAGCATTGAAATGCTAATCAACAAGTGAGGCACTTTAATGTATTCTGCTGCAGTAATAACCGTTCTGCTTGGGATTTTAAGGTTAATTTTATGCAGACTTCTTTCACAAACTTCAGAGAATAGGTAGGTGGCGCACTAAAGCATTAACTAGCTGTACCTCCGGCGTAACATACGCCGTTCTAGCCAGTTTCCGCGTGCCTGAGCAAAATATTTTGCTGGGCAGCATGAAATGAAAGTGGTCAAGCCCCCACCCCCAATCCTCGTTCGAGTTTCCTTCATGAGGCTCCCCTGGGAACCCCGTTCCCCTCCCGCATTCCTCCATTATGTGGTCTGAATATTTCCCCATCCCTGCTCCTCCTCCCTTGGAACTCCTGCTGTTTTGTTTTCTTGTGGAAATAAATGTCTTTTCAAGTCGGTTCTAAGAGCACGATGGAGTAGCAAGAAAGGCGTTTAGATGCGGGCCTTCTATTTCTTGGAGGCTACGCACGCGCACTTCGTTCAAATCAGCGTCGGACAGTACAGTGTGATGTAACTAGTATTTTTTTATTTCTTTGTCACCTGAAGACGACAGCAGGAGAAATTTATTACAAAAATTTGTGAAAATTGTGAACTGATTTTCGCTATTTTGAGAGGTGCGTATAGGATGTCTGCTGGGTTCTAAGAGCTAACATTATTAAAGCAAGATTTCATTCGTTACTGATTGTTAAGGACGCAACAGTTTACATTGTCGGATGGTCGTTCTTTTTCTTTGCTTCTGTTGTAAGAATGAACCCACTTGCCCTCTTTCTGATTGTTAAGGGCGCATGTTTGAAACTCTTAAACTCTGCTCTTAATAGCCAGTATTATGGAAGCAGTATATAAATTTAGTTCAGCACTACTTGCTCCATGAGCTGCAGGGATGACTGCAATTCAAACTTAATGCATTTATAAACTTCATCCCAAAGACTTGACTGCTAGTGTCATAAAGGAGGCTATAAAAAAAATAACCACCTTGGTTGTAATGATTGTTCCCAATGTGCTTCAAATTAGGCGGAGAACGATGTAGTTTCTTTAGGCATGCTTAAAACTTTAAACACAATTTATTTATTTTTTTTAATTTAATATTAAAGGATTTATTTCGTACACATTGTGGAGGTGTAATGCAAACTTGTGCAGATGTTAAAATGTGATCTGGATTTAAACCATCGGTGTGTAAGAGTAATTTTTACCATTAGGGTTGTGTAGAAAAATGCATTATTTCATTTATTAATTGCGGTTGATTTTTTTAACACTCGTCCTCGAATTTTAGCCAAATTAACTACATAAGCGCATGGACGTTTAATACTAGATTTAAAGTATGTGCAACCTGCAATGCTGATCTGAAATATGTTTTTTTTTTATGTTACAGAAGAATGAATCTAATGCAACTGCCGGCAATAAGAGACAGAGAGGGATAAATGATGGAGGATCAGACGCTAAACGTATGAAAACTCCGCAGCAACAAAACAGGCAGGGACAACAGAACAGGCAGGGCCAACAGAACAGGCAGGGCCAACAGAACAGGCAGGGCCAACAGAACAGGCAGGGACAGCAGAACAGGCAGGGCCAGCAGAACAGGCAGGGCCAGCAAAGCAGGCTGGGGCAACAAAGTAGGCAGGGGCAACGTCAGCAAATTGTAGATCAGATAAGACAGCGACAGCAGCAGAAGTTCAGGAATCAATATGAAGGAGGCAGCAGCCGACAAGCCCAAGTTGTCAACAGATTAGATAACTGGGCAGCTCGCCGAGAAGAAAATTTTCAGCAAAATCGTGTCCTTGACCAGCTTCGTAATTTTATGGGAGCCAGTGGCATTTTGGGATCTTCCAGATCTTACCCAGATCGAAGTCGAGAAAGATTTGGTCAGGGGAATTACCCAGCATTTAATATTTGGCAATGAACGTATATTTTTGCAGCCATTTGTTTCATCCTCAATATGAATCATTTTAGCAAATTTCTTTTCAATTCGATGTAAACTTTCCTCACATTTTAATAAAAGTCTTGTCACTTAGGCGTGCCAATTCATTTTGTGTTCACTTACCATAGTAACACAACTGCCATAGCTTGCTTGTTTGATGGTTCCGTTAATGCTGTACTTACCTGTTTGTAGGGATCGACCAAGTCCGGATATATCTAGATCCGGCGCCGGATAATGCGGTATCCGTCGAGATCCGGATCCAGCAATTATATTGAGCCGGATACCAGTTGCAACACAACCAAAATATGTAAACATGTTGCATGCCTCAGTAAAATAAATCGTAGTAAAATAACAAAGCGATACGGGTATAAAAAAATTGCAGATGTAATAATTACAGTGCAAATTATTGAACAAAAATATACTAGGGATAGGTTTTCATACTAAAAAAAAAGTTTTGAAGTTCGACTACGTAATTGCACTTACGAAACTATTCACCTTCCTTTGCAGCACGTGGGAGACCTTGAAACGATCATCCTCTGGTTATTCTTCCATTACAGCGTTGTTTACGGCTTCCGAAAACCTTTTTTTAAGTTTGTAATACCGTTGAAGTAATTTAAAGTTGTTTTACTTTCTAATTTATATTCGCTATCGTTGAAAGCAATCCGTTTACAGCCGCCATAGCGTTCCCACTCCCAGCCGGCTGTCCGCCAATAGACGCGCACCAGCACCTGCTAGCTGTGATGGCGGTGACCTTGGCTCGCTTAGCTTGACGTCAGTTGTGCCTGGCCCCGCCGCGATGAGTGATCACGTGCTATACACATGCCAATCGGGGAATCCCAGCTTTCCAACGCGACCAAGATGGTGGCTGTTTGTTACGTTGTTGAGTTACGACAGCTTGAACCAAAGTCTAGTTTTAGCAAACAAAAAGCAATTCACGTCAATTTTGACGACACGGCCAACAAAAACATCAATTGAGGTAATTAACAGATGATATTAAATTAAATAAATTCAAAATAGTCGTGCCACAGTACCTAATTCATTCGGAATTACACCTCTGTTGTATGCAATGGCGGTTTTTCTTTGCAAACGGGGCTTTTGAATCGAGGGTGTGTCGTGAGTTTTAGAAACGGGTTTGAAGTGACGATAAATCGTGGTTTGAACGCCTAGGGGTTAAATTCGAAAAGTAAGACGGTTTAATGACGGCATCAAAAACTAGCAAGAAATAATAGCATGATAAACCAAAGATGACTTCCATGTTGCAAGAGTCGAGACAGTTTTGTTCATAAAATGAAAAAAAAAAAAAACTTTTTTTATGTTGGTTTCGTTTCTTTTTTGTTTTTGCTTAGGGTCTCTGTTATACTGTACGCAATACAAAACAGAACTAAAGCAATTTTAAAAAAAGCTGTAAATAAAAGACCTGTTGTGATTTTTATTTTTTTTTATGCAACCAAAATTCAATAATTTTAATCTAAAATAAATGCATGGATTACATACTGGTTTCACACATACTGCAAAATTTTGCAAATTATTTTTCGAAATGAAGCAGTAAACTAATCAATGAGAAATCCTTCAACTAGAAAAATGTTTTCTGACTGATTAACCTAATGAGTGCTTTGTTTGACTGTTTAAAAAAAATTTGCTGAATTTAACAACATTGCAAAAACAGTTCTGTAGCCTACATGCAATTATACTATACCGGTACTCATAATAGCGTAAGACTTCTACGTGTTTAATGTAAGAAAATAATGGGACACAAAGCGAAAATTAACACCATAGCTGCAACTTATAAGGGAGAAAAAATGAACAGCTTTTTTTTTTTGTTTTTGTGTGTGAATTATCCGGTATCCGGTTCCGGCCCGCCTCCAGAACCTAGATCCGGAACCAATCCGGCACTGACATCAAATTATCCGGAACCAACCCGGATCCAGCAAAACGGTATCCAATCGATCCCTAACTGTAAGGAGGGCTTTATTTTTTATAGTTAACTGTTTGACTGAAATGGAAATAATTCTCAGTTAATATGCTTGCTTTAAGACTTTTCATTATTTCGCCTCGCTAATTCAGAGGTCAAATTTCCAAATTAACCGCTGGAGACAAATTTGCACTCCAGCTAGTAACTATGGAGTGCAAAAAAAAGGTCTAACGTGCAAATTGGTAAAGCAGCACCCCCCCCCCCCCCCCCAAAAAAAAACTTCCACACACCACAAAATCTGAAATTTATACAAGTAACTACATGTAAGTAACCACAAGATCAAAAAGGAAGACTTCCAGACTCCAGTAGCTGAGGGGCTCTTGTGATAAAAGAACATCAGAAAGCAAACTCGCGCATTGAGTGGAGATGGTGCTCGTGTAAACAAAAGAACATCGAATAGCTGACTGACACTTATAAATTGTTCCGACGGAATTTATTTTAAATTCGGTTACAAAATTGAATCGGCATTCTAGCAATTTAATTTTCAAACCTGGATTATCAATGATCCCTTGCTGGAGTGCAATTCGAAATTGTGGAGTGCCAAATTTTGCCCATGTGCGTCCGAATATTTCGACCCGTGCTAATTTAACCTCTGGCACGAGCTTAAAAACTGATATGTTGAACTACAAAAGATAAGTCAGATAAAAAAAAATGTTAAGTAACTATAAATAAACAGTTCTGGTAAAGAAAATATATATAAACCTGCCGTCGTTCTAGTGAAAAGTTGCAGGATTCGATAATATGGCTCATTGGGCTTCAACACTGAATAAAAATGTTGGTATCTGTAATACTACTAGACAGAATTGAACGAGACAAAAACTGATTGCTTATACGATCTCTGCTATATTTCTTTACATATTATAGTCGATACCGCTTACAAAGAACGTCGATGAATAGTGTAAACATCACCTTATAACCGAAAGTTCTTTATGTACGGAAGCAAATTCTTGACGGAAGTGACTGCATTAATCTGTTTGCAATCTGTTCTTAAAATGCAATAATTCCTTAAAACGAGTTCTTTATAGACTACGTCTACTACTGTATATGCAATAATAAGCAGCGAACTATAATTGGCCAAGCGAGCAACACGGGTTGATATTTAATGAGGTCCCTAAAACTACAGGTTAGAATTGAACGAAACAAGAACGTAGTTGCTTGTAACGACATCGGCTATATTTCTACTCTTACAGTAGACACCATTTATAAGGAACTCGGTTTTAAGGATTTATTGCTTTTAAAGAACGCTTTAAAGCAACCATTGCAACAGGTTTAGTACTATTTTTTCGGATATACAGAATTTTCGGGTAAAAGGAATCTTTTTCACTGTCCCTTGAGGTTCGTTGTAAGTGGTATCTGTATTATCTGTAACACTAAGGTATAATTGGCATCGCGAGCAGCACTTGCTGACATCCAATGATATCGCAAAAACTACTGGATAAAATTGAATGCAACAAATAGATTGGCTATTACAATTTCTGCTGTATTTCTACACGTATTACCTGCAATACCAAGCTGCAAAAATTAATTCGCTCAGCGAGTAACGCGTTATGGTATAATCTCTCGAAACTACCGAGTAGATTTTCATAAACAAAAAGTGGATTGCATATTTGGGTTTCTTCTATTTTTTACATAAAATATTAACTGGCTAAAGATGGGTTCTATTATGAAACATGATGATAGTGCAAGGACTAGGAATTATTGAAACTAATAGGTGCTACTGTGTATGGTGTGTACGTTTGAAGAGTTCAGGTATAGCTTTCTACATAGCCTCCGCTGAGCTAAGCGTTATGATCTTGGGTGCCTCTTTCCCCTCTCCCACAATTTCCCCATTTTTTTTTTAATGTTTTATTGGCCGTCTAATTTTTGCTGGTTGGCAAAGAATAAATTTCTTAAAAATGAAGGAAGTTTCCTAATGGGAGCATCTAGTTTTTGTTTCATTTAAACTAGTTTGGAAGTTTTTTTTTTGATATCGTCAGATGATATGAATGGCTACTTTTTCGAATAATTTTATTGGCTGGTTTTCTGACTGTGTGTATTAGTTTGTAGCAAGACAGAATGTATCCTGATAATCACCCTAGTTTTTGTTTCATCCAGGGTTTAGTCATTTGTAATATCTTGACACTACTGAAGAAAAATACTTTTCTGCAGTTGAACATCAACACAAAACAAAATCGTTTCTTGGAATTTAACGAGTTAAAAAACTTAAATGCGCCCGGTCTTTTAAATTTTTCTGAATAATAAACTAAACGTACACTTCAGTTTATTCAATGCAAATGTGGGAGTGGGTGGGTGAAATTGTAGTTTCAAACGATTTCAGTTAACATCCAGTGATGCCATGCGATCTTGCCTTAACAACTACAAATTCTACATATGACCTCAATGTTGGCTGAGCATATTGAACTCGTGGTTTGTCGTAGCTCGTTTGGTTAAAAAATGCCATTTAGTGTATTTGCCGTTTCTAAAAAAAATTTAGCATTAATTTTACTAGTTTATTTAAAATAGCAACATTTTGTTGTGCGTTGCAAAGAAAACTTTAAAGAAGTATTTAAATATCATTTGAATGAAGGGAAAAAATATAAATGACCTTAAACAAAATGGCTGTGGCTTATTTGGTAGAATTTGTCTGTGGTATTTAGCCACTGACCGATTTTTGGGGTGTACACTTTATTGCACTTTAATTTTTGGTTGGTTTCCCTGAATATTTTGTCTAATTTTGCTGATAATAATTTTGCATAAATATATTTTAATCAAGAAATTTTTTTTACAAATTTTCAGCCACAATTAGAGTATAGCACAAATGTTAAATGTTTCAATAAATCGTGATGATTGTTCCGAAAGTTATCGTGGATACAGACAGACATCAGTACTGGATTTTTTTTAGTGTAACTATTAAACTATAATGGGGCTTTTGAAAAATAAGGATTATTAGTGTGTTGTTGAGCCAAGGAAACAATTTTTTTAATGCTTTGTTTTGTTTTCTTCAGTTCCGACGACCAGTTTTTCATGATATAACTATTGTTTGTGGACTAATTTTTGCTGGCTCGTATAATACATTTATTTATGTAGGATACCTTTACTATTTTTTAAGGGGAATATGATACCTTATCCTCACTGTCCTTACTATCTTTCTGGCAAACCTATCACTCCTGTTACTAATCATTCTGACCTTGGGATCCTTATTGATAACGCTCTAAATTTCAATCACACTGAAAATGTCATCTCCAAAGTCTTTCGTAAAACCCATTTTGTACTGAAAACTTTTCTCCAACCTTACACCCTCCCTGTTTGCTATTTTATATAAAACCTTTCTCCTACCAGTCTTTGGTTACTGCTCCCAAATTTGTCGTCCCTACAATCTTTACTCGCTTAATCGTCTTGAAAATTGCCAACGTCGCCTTACCAAATGGTGTCACACTATTCATTCGTTACCTTATTCCGATCGCCTACGTAAACTTGGGCTTTCCTCCATGATCGTTTTCATCGTGACGACATGATACTTACCTACCAACTTATTCACGATCTTCTTGATGGGGACCCTGTTTTTTCCCTCATTCCAAATGTCAACTATACTCGTGGCCACCTACTCCGTATTTCTGGCACTGTATCTCGGACAGGGTTGTTCTACCCTGGAACTCCCTCCCTCAATCTGTTGTTTGCGCTCCTTCACTGAATGCTTTCACATCTCGCTATGACGCTCTAGTTGCTTAACTTCTTTGGGTTTTTTTTGGGGTGGGGGGTGCTTCGTGCACCGTCAATCTCTATTTCCATCTCTATTTCTTAACGTGTTTCTTGCTCGGCTATTTATTTTTACCAAGTATTGCATGGAACACGCTTTCTAATTGATCAGGAATAAACTAACCATTTTTTGTTGTGACCCGCTGCTCGCTCACCATATACAGGGTGGTCCACAAAAAACTGACTACCCAATATTTAAGTCCAACTTTTCTAGTTAGCACCCCTCAGAACCAGGATAGGACAGAAATCAAATCTAATAAAATGAGATTTCTGTCCTCTCCTGGTTCTGACGGGTACTAACTAGAAAAGTTGGACTTGAAAATCTTTGGTCAGTTTTTGCGGCCCACCCTGTATTCTGCTATAATGCAGCAGTTAATTCATATTAAATCTTTCCACTAATTTGTGAGACATCGGAATGATGTTCAGCCCACAGGTATTTTTGCTGGTTCCTCTCATAGTTACTCTTAATAAGTAACGAAACTTTTCTGCCATTCAAATAATTCCAGCACTACTTCGTCATGTTAACGATGCGAACAGTCGGCATTAAAAAATGGCCCTGTGAGAATACAAGATGCTCATTTTATAAAGAAAAGACAACTGGGCCTGCCAGAATTCTAACCCCTGGACATCTCGTTTACAAGCTGGGTATCCAACCAGTGCGCTACTGGGTCAAACCATGGCTACAGGGCCCCAGCCGAGCTTAGTAATCTGTTCAGCTTTTCTCAGTGGTATCCTAAAGGTTGCAAAAAAAAACCTCCGTAAGAGGGAATGCTACATTCTTTGTGCCCTCCATGATAGAAATAATGCAAGCAATACATAAAGAATAAATCGCAAGGCAAAGTTTTAACGATGCAAACAGTCTGCAGTAAAGAAGCATTGTGAGAATGCAAGACATTAATCTGACAACCAGAGAAAGGATAAATGCCAGAGTGGGACTCAAACCCAGGACTTCCCGCTGGCTAGCCGCTTCGTTAACCATTTACAGTGCGAGTTATCCTTTATTTAGTGGTCTTCAAGGCTGAGCGGTGGCAGGGATTAAGCCTGTCGGTGACTGGAAAGGGGACCTTGCCAGTCAGGTTAGTGTTGAGATACTGTCATCCTACTTCAAGCGGCTTTAGGCTGTCAGCCTTTGCGCTATTCTAAGTTATACAATAATTAGATTTCATGGTTCGAATCCCAGGGTTTTCTCCTATATAATCCTCGTTTTAAATGTCTAGCGCCGACGAGTATTAGATGGCTGTAGATGACTTCTACAATAAATTGATTTTAAAGAAAGTTCCTGAAATATCGTAACATTTTTCTCGCTCGGCCAATTATTTTCTGCCAGTTAAGGTGGCATTTAATAATGGTAAACATAAAGTGTGGTCTCCGCCTGCTGCTCGTCTCTTTCGTGGATAGAACCCACGCATTGAGTCCACTCCCTCCCGTTTTCGTTGTTTTCCACCCAGTGCTCCTTTTTGTCAATGCTTCGTGCTTCAGGTATCCAAGACGAAAAGCGTTGTCTCCGCCCTACCGCTCGTCTCTTTCGTGGCCAGAACCCACACATCGGGTCGACTGCTTCCATGTTTTCGTCAGTTTATTGCCCTGTGCTCCTTTTCGTCAACGCATCCGGTGCCTTAACTGGAAATGGACAGCGTAATGCTCTCCCATTGCTCGCCTTTGTTCGTGGTTAGAACCCACGCATCGACTCAATCGCTTCATATTTCCGTTGCCATACGCCCAGCACTCTTAATGCACCCAGCGCCAGGAGTCAAGACGAAAAGTGTTGTCTCCGCTTGCTGCTCGTCTCCTTCGTGATTAAGCCCACGTATCGAGTCTACCATCTTCAAGTCTCCAGTGCTGAAAGTGCATCAACTCCTGCTCTCCACCTCTTTCATGGCTAGTACCTACACCTTGCTACGATGACATCACCCTTTGTGAGCTTCTGCCCTGCACTCTTTTCGTTAAAACCACCATCTCCATGGACACCTAGCGGAAAGCATTAGGAACACAAACTGCTTGCCTCTTTCATGGCCAAATGAGATCTAACATGATCACATCGCATTCTGGAATTAATTTCAATGCGCTGGTCCCACTCGTCGAGGGTTTCACAAGTTGGCCTCGGCCACCCAATCAGGTGACGTCTCTATCTGTTTAGCCAACTTTGTGTTCACTATTTCGGGGGCGTCGGCTTCTAAAATCAGCAACTCTTCGCCACCTACCCTGCCTTGGGTTTTTTCAACCGATGTAAACCAATCGGGCATCTTTCGAGGTCACTACCATGGTTGTGAATTCAAGACGAAAGACAGGGCAAAGTCTCAGAACTCGGCCGTCTGGCCCTGATTTCAACCATCCATCGGCCTTTCCTGTCCGCTGCCCCTTTCCTGTCCTCCGTCGTGATGACACCCACAACTCAAAACTCGACAAGGGCCTTCATCAACTACAAACACAGTGATTCACCTCCTTCAACAGTTCAACCTTGGACACGGGCACCTTACGTGCCACTCCGGGGCCGCTGCCGCAAAAATCAACTGGAAAAAGGCAACTAATGGAAGACGAGCAGCTGAGTGGTCAGGTTGTTGTCTGTCACTCCGCATTTGCACTAACGACCATCGATCCCTTCAACTGACCAGCCCCAAACCATCAGCAACATTAGGGCCTAACAGCCCATTTGCCACTTTAGTTTTCGATTAATTCCGAAAGTGAAGTAAACCAATTCGACGGTAATTCACCACCAATACAGGCATTTCGGCCCCCTGTGGGAGCAGTTCAACACGGAGTGTTCGCGCAACCCTCACGCACCCTCCGTAGAGTGGCGCCATCTTGTCACTCTTTGAGACTGCTATCTCCCTTTTGCGCCCTTTTGAGCACTTATCAGTTCGCTGCATCCAGTATGTTGTTCACGTTTTCTTGCACCGTGCAAAATGGCAAAAACCCATGATGGGAAGTGATTTTCACCGCTCTTGGACTTTTACCCTTACGTAAATCTTCAGCCAACAATCCAGGATGGAGACCATTGCAATTGCCCCGGATTCACCAAAAAGACGAAGTATCCCCCATAAAGTTTGTGTGCGTCACCATTTGTGCAACTATTACGTGAACTCGTGCTCAATCTGTGTTGGCGCCTCTAACGTAGATTTGCTTGTCATCGAGAGCGTCAGCACTTCGTTAAAAGTAAAGCAAGGATAAACTGGAACGAGAAAAACTAGCCAAAACCTCCGAAAAAGACAAGAATAACCCCGAAAAAGTCGTGCTCCGCACCCCTGATGATGCCATCTACGGTTTCGTCGTATTCACCATCCACTCAACAGGACCATCTCTATTAATTTCCGTGTCATTGGCTCCATCATTACCCACCATTAATGAACTTGTGAGCTCGTTCGTAATTCTCTTTCGTTACAACCGCTGACCACACCGCCACAACAATCGGAGGTGTCAACTGACAAATCTGGAGCCACAAAATACCGGCAACCGCCGTCTACAGTGGCTTACAAACGACAAAGTTGTGGAAAACGCACACAACCACCACGTATAACAGAACAAAGTCCTCTTGCATTTTCGATTAAGTGCTGCACACGTTAACCTTCTTCAGAAGTATTCAAGTTAACACTAAAAACGTCCGAAAACTACATGATGAAAGTTCGTAAATTCCAAATTTCAAAAGCACGCGCTGGCACGGCTGCATAACTGATATCGATTTTTCATCTAGATACCCCACGTAGCGTCAAGCTTGGCTGCAAGCGTAGTGACGGCATTAACAGATTAGTGGCACCTATGCTTGCACCCAAGTTCATGCTAAGTGGGGTATCCAGATGAAAAATCGAGATCAGTGATGCAGCCGTGCGCACGCATGCTTTTGAAATTTGGAATTTACGAACTTTCATCATGTAGTTTTTTGGACGTTTTTAGTGTAGTTTGAATCCTTCTGAAGAAGGTGAACGGGTGTAGCACTTCACCGAAAATTCAAGAGGACTTTGTTCTGTTCAGCGTAGTGGTTGTGTGTATTTTCCAGAACTTATGTCATTCCGGAGCCCACCAAGATTTACCCTCTTCGCCGGTCGATCTGTCAAGATCCACGGTATCTGCTGCCACCTTATCCACATCCGACATTCCGGAAACCGTAACTTCGGACCCAAACTCTTTCGCCACACCAACCGTCGCAACAACGGAGCAGGTTCCCACGAATAACTCTTTCTCGGCACAATCATGGTCAAGTGCATCACCACAACCGCCCTTTTACGGACTCGACGCCGATGCGGCGCACGTCGTGAAACCATTGCCAGAACGTGCTAAACACCCCTTCACTGACGATTTTCTGCTTGCCTCCATTAAGAAACGTCTCGATCTAAACAGATGGGAATCCTAATGTCTTCGTCGAAACTTGGCCCCGGTCCTTCTCTGTTTGAACAAACTCTTAAAACTTATCTAGCCAAGCGGAGAAAATTGGGGACCTACAAGCCGAGAATGCAAGACTACTCCAGGAATTGGCAGAGTAAAGTTAAAATTGGCTTCACTCACACAACCATCTTCTCCCCCACTTCAACTCTAAGACTACGACATGTCCTGGAATCTGCGTTCTATCCATCTTTCGTCGTCGCAGAAACCACTGTACCACGCATCGCCCAGGATGCACCACCCAACGAAACATTCGTTCCGGACGGTGCACGACACGTTGATACTGCAATCAACACGAGTCTTCCAATCTGGGCGTCAAATATGCCCTTCCAACCTGCAAAACCCTGGGAGGAAGCCAACTTCGAACCACCAGGGACGGTAAATGTAACCACCATCGACAGCGTACAAAATCTCGCAAAAGCTCTGCGCTTGTCGACTGATGGGACTACTGCTGCATCGTCATGTCCGCCAGAAAGGTTTGTTGGCTACTTCCTCTGGCAGTTTGATAATAAGCCAACCTTCAAGCCTCTCCAGAACGATCTCATTCCTTGTACTGAGGTCCACACTCTAGAATTGTCCAGCATAGACTGTCATATCAGGGCAAATGGATACACCTTCGGATTCCGACCACGACAGTAACAACATGATGTAATTAAATTTTCATGATTTTCAACTCCTCGAATCACTCACCGAGGAATAAATCTCTCCACTTTCTAGTGAACCCTGTCATCCTGACGGAACGTCACTCTTGCAGCCCCCCCCCCCCCCCAACTGCAATCCGACAGAAATGGGGGAGCGGGAGAGGGAAGCCAGCCGGAAGCAAATTGCCAGATCTCGACTCAAAACGTGATGGTTCCACTCCAGTCACAGAGGTAACCATTTTCGTCGCTTATCCAAGTTCATGACGAATCTCTTTTTTCAGTAATTTTTAAGGACAGAAGCCATCGCAGAAAGCTCAATCTTTCTGAGGCCTAAAATATCCGGAGGAGAAAGACTTTAAACCTAAAGCCTCTCAACCAGAAAATGGAAAACGCCCATTTCAAAATGGAAACACCGGACTCCATCAGACAATTCCTGAAACCCATTAAAATGCAGGGTGCCACTGGCTAATTTTGTTTCTATTGCCTAACGAAAATTTATTACCTGTAAATTTTAGCATTCCTTTCTACAATGCGTCTGTCCGTGTAGAGATAAAATCTCGCTAACGTACTGTGCATGCAGCCTATAAAAGCACTAACGTGCGACATGGCTTCTTCTTTTATTCCTCGCAATATGTCACAGTGGCGACTAAAGGTGGGTATTAGTAATGGGAATTTTCGTTAGGCGATAGAAAAAAAAATTAGCTGGTGCCGCCCGGCATTTTAATGTTTTAATGTGCCATTTGAATATACATTATCTGTACGTTTTAGCATTTACAGGAGCCCTCGTCATAAAGGCTGCGAGGACTACCCAGTCGGGTACCTAGGGTTACGAGCTGGCACCCCAGGAAGTTCGGACTCCCAGAACATGAGGCGAAGAAATTTTGATTGAAAACAGACTACGTCAGGACAGAATTGGTTTTTTTTGGGGGGGGGGGGGGCAAAGGACACAGCTGAACAACGAGTGGGCCAAGGACCTTTTTTGCAAGGCAGCCACATTAGGTACTTTTATTCCGCTTAATTCAACCTGAACGTAACGTAAGCTTCAATGCACTCCAATTTTTTGGAAAATACGCCCCATAAACACAGTAACTAAATTAGGCTACACACACACTGCAAAGTTGCTACAAAAATAAAGAAATAATAATTAAAATGAAGAAATAAAAGCTCTGCTCTGCTTATTTCATTTTCTGGTGTTGACCTGAGTGTTGGGTCAGGGGAGCCAGTGGGTGAGCCGCAAAATATTTGGGGAAGTCATGGCCCACCCCTAGCGCTGTCACTGATTGAAAAGTAACACCGGAACACGTCACGAAAAGTTGTAGCAAAGAGAGGGAGCGAGGGATGTTCCATGGGGGAGGTTGTCTTCCTAGGCCAGGGTTGGCCTGAAGAACTTCTAGAACCAACCTGTTGCCTCCTGATGTTCATGTGGCCGGCGATGGTTGTAGAGAGAAAAAAAGATGGTCTGCAATTTATCTTGGCAATGGTAACGACATCGGTTGGAAGATCTTGACGTCTGGAGACATTGGGGCACTTTTGAAGTGGTTGGTAGAAAAGTCACAAGGCCAGATGCACAGTGAGTTGTTCATTTTACAGTCCGCAGAAGGCACCGACGAGGTAAAATGTGACTGTGAGGAACACATTCTTCTCAACGTTGCCTCCCGTGGTCGTGAAGTACGTGGTTGAGCTTGAGGTGTTGTAAAACCAGCTGTACAGATGATGGGTAGATGGCGACAGATGCAGTCCTGCGAAGGTCGTACAGGAAGCTCCGCGAAGGTCGTAGGCCGTAGGCCACTGCAGTTGGCCTCACTGGTTGCTGTGAAGAGAAGATTGTATTTGATGTTCGATGTTTGGTGACACATCTGGTGACGATCAAAACATGGTTGGTGCCGAAATGGAGAATGACGAGTTTGATAAGATTGTCCGACAAAGTGATGGGAACATGGGCGTCAAGAGTCGACTCCTGTTGGAAGGACGGAAGCACGGTCGCAATGACTGAGAAGGAGGTGGCCCAGGTTCCCCAATGAAAAGGACTTGTGGCATGATACTGATGTTTGACGTTGTGGTTAAGAATGGGTGCGAAAGCCAAAGGCATATCCCTTGCCCGTCGAACGGCAGTCTTTGCAAGGGAATGTCCGAGTTTTATGTGTGGAGCACTGCTTCAGCCCTGCACAAAATGGAACTAAATCATCGGCATTGACTCACTGAGAATGCTGCGTACTTGTCTGCTGGGAGACTTTGGTTCGCTGCAATCCATTCTGACACAATGCCGTAAGTCAACAGGAAATACAGACATTGATGAGCCTTGGTCAGTGGAGCTTACTGGATCGAGCGGGATCGTAGGCAAGGCCCGTCGTCACAACCCCTGTCCGTGGAGCATTTGGGAAAATGTACGAAGGAAAGTGGCGAGGGGCATGGGGCTTGCGCAGATGCTTTTGACGAGACTGTACAATGGCCGTAAGTAGGTCTACGGGATGCCGACAGGTGACAGTGTTGCAGGTACCAGCTTCTGTGTGCTGGATGGAAGTAGAAAAAGAAATTTTAGCATTTGCCAAGTCCAGCTCGAAGTGCAGTCGGGAGACTATCTGGTGCAGACGTGACGTCTCATCGGTGACTGGCAGCTGTGGCTTGGTGTTCAGCAGAATGTGCTGACAGATGACAACTCGAGATTTTCGTCAAGTTGTCTAGACCAAAAAGTGCCAAAGGAGAACTAGGTGGTTTGGCTGGGGATTTCGATGGAGCAGCTGTCGACGCAGAAGCGAAGGGATGTGACTGGGTCTTTGAGGATGTGTTGAGTTGCTGAACGGGTGTAGACGCAGACTTGACCAAAGCAAGTGACGGTTAGAGAGCCGGTTTTGGTATGCTTGTTCTTGGTAGGTAGACTTTTCGTTGATTTGAGCTTGCGAGTCGACAGTGTAGGATGTGATGTGGACGAGGTCGACCGAGAGCAGGAATTGGCCGTTGATGAGCAGGAATCGGTAGCTGCTTTTTTCTGAGCGGTGACGATGATGCTGATAGAGACTTTGATGACGAATGCCCTGGAGCTGGCAGAATGGTGCTAGCATTCGCTTTTTTAGTTCGGAACAGCGTTTGATTTCCGTTACATGATGGTGATGTTATCCCAACCCACCCAAGGAATCAATCGGTAGATTTGAGCAGGGATTGTGGAAGAGTTGCAAGTATAATGTTTCTGGCAGACTTGGTAAGGATCGATTTTTGCCTGGCCAGAAACAATGGCAGGACATGTGCATCGTTCAGGATTGTCGGGCGTGACGATGTTTACGTTAGCGGGTAAGGTAATTTCGTGTGAAGGAGCACAGAGGGTTGGAGCAGATGTCCACAATGTTAATCATGATTAGATGGTGAAGAGTTAACCGGCGTTTTTCTCGAGTTGATCTTGGTGATGACAAGCGTGCAGTGAACGTGACTGGCGCGAGGCGAGTTTTCCCACCAAAGCGCCGGCGCTCGCAAGGGATTGTGGAAGAGTATCGAGACGACCCCCCCTGGAGGGCATCATCATCATTGCAGATGTCGTCGAGGTCTTTTCGAAAGGCGCGCCACGAGCGATGCTGAAAGCGGGTTACTTGGCGTGAAAGCATGCCAAGAAGGAGCGACAGTTGGCGTGGGTTGGAGTGACAGGCCTGATGAGGTAAGAAGCATCAACCCAAGTGAGCTGCCCCGTAGATAATGACAGAGACGTGAGGTGTCAGGTGACAGCTGAAATGACGGATGCCTGTCCTACTCTTGGCGTGTAAGATGCGACAGGGGTGAGCGAAGGTCGAGGTGAGGCGGCTGTCAGTCTGCTGATGTCTCTGCAACAACAGGCGGCCGAAAAAGACGCGGCAAGGACGAACAAAGGTCTAGCCGAAGTAGCTGACAGGCCACTGAAGTTCGTGATGACAACAGTTGGAACAGCGTGAGTGGTGGTGCAAAGTGAAGGCTGAGCTGATGCAACCAACAGGCTGCTGCTGTTCCAACGACGATAGGTGGCCTGAAGGTCAGGTCATATAGCAGCAGTAGGAGAGTCCTGCTGATTGATGGCGTGGCTGTCACCAGTCACCTTTGTATGATCGAAAAGGCGGGGAGGGCTGCTGATAGGGGCGTTCCTCCATTTCCATGTTGAACGACCCGGTGACAGTGACAGGCCCAAACGAAGGGTGGAGAGTGATGCTAGCGAAGGGTTCTTCGTGAAGGTGTGACGTAGATCCCAAGCTGGAACAAAAGTTATGGCTGGAACAAAAGCTGTCGTTCTGAACATGGTGGTGACGAATGGCGGTGCTGGTGATGATCTGTGGCTGATGACTTGTGTGCAGACGTTGCTACTGCTGGCCAAGTGCAAGATGACGTTGCTGTCAGACAAAGGAACTGACCACCAGAACGAAGGGCTGAGAGCGTCAAGTTGTCATTGCTGTTGGCCGAAGGGCAAAGAAACGGCAAGTCGTTGTCACCATTGGGCAAATGGCTGAGAACGACAAGTTGCTGTCGCTGTCAGACGAAGGGTAGGCGTCGGGTGCAGGGTCAAAGCCAAGCTGCTATTGCTGCTAGACAAAGGTCGAAGACACAAGAGCAGGCTTATCTCCGAAGAGCTGATGGATGAAAGTCACCATGAAGTTGGAAGGGAGGCATCCATAGTGAAAAGTTGACCGTAGGGTATATGACCAAGGTTGATTGTTGTTGACCGACTAGGAATTCTGTCTTCCTTGCTTGGAGGTTGATAGGCGACAGGCGGAAGTAAAGGCATCTGTTAGGTCTTCTCCCAAAGAGGATGCTGCAAACCATTTCCGGAGCAAGGCATGCCCCGTGAGGAAACGGCTGAGAAGGGCGAGACAATCGGTGCTTGTGGTGGAAGGTGTCCGTGGCTCCGTCTGCAAGCAATGAATGGTTTCCACGGAACGAGGTTGAGTAGCAGGAGTTATCGCATATGCCGGAAGCGGATCCTGTGGACGGCGAGAAGAACCAGCGGAGGTCCGGAGGAGCCTCTGGTGGTGGATGAGAGCGATAGAAATTCCTGTTGCATGTCCAGGACTGGACGTGTTGTTGCAGTATGGAGGAAAGAACCTTGAAGCGATGACTTCTGGTCAGGAACTTGAAAAGCAGGAGCCGAAGCCACAAGGGACAGGAAACATGGTGTCAACAGTCAGGATGTATCTAATGCGAAGAACGACCGTCAGCCAAATGGTGACAGGCAGGCGAACGGCCAGACAGGTTGGGAAGCAGAGATGTTGGGCCAAAGACAGTGCCAGAATAGCAGTTAGAGCGAAGGGGTGGTCTTCCATGAGGGAGCCTCGTCCGTAGCCCTGAGTATTGCATCAGTGTTGCTGTTGAAGTTGACGAAGGCAACGTGCCTATATGTACAGTGGAGTCACTAGAGGAGAAGGTGACGGGACGTCAGAACGACAGGTCGATGATGATGTCAGGGTGACCAGACGAAGGCCAGCTGGAGTTATAAAGGGATCTTCTGGGAGGGGATTATGCCGAAGCGCCTCTTTATCGTACCGCTGCTGTCGCTGGACTTACGAAGGGTGGAAGGGCGACAGTCAGAGATGGACGACAGGCAGCGATGGACAATAGTCTAGAAGAGCTGCAAACGACGAGAGCGAAGAGCGGTAATCAGCGATGGTGACGGCAGTGTCAAGGCGAACAGGCGAAGGAGCGGTCTTCCAGAAGCGCCCTTCCAATATTATCGGATAGACACTTGGGGAACAAGCCAACACTTGGAAAAAACCACACACCCCATGGATGAACTTTATCCTGTCGAAACACGTTTATGGTGGTCAGTCGGTTAAGTCCTATCTCAAACAGTTCTACTTCACGTACCTCGCCCAGACGTGATACTACTAACTGACACATCCATGGAGGGCTGGGAAGCCCACATCGAAGGCCACAAAGCCTCAAGACTTTAGACAAAAGAAGAATTGGATCACATGAACGTTTTGGAACTGAAAGCAGTCTTCAAAGCCCTCAACCATATCCAAAACCGTGTATCGGGAAAAACAATACAAGTCCAGATAGACAACGCCCCGACAGTAGCCTATCTTCGGAAAAGAGGCAGAACGAAGTCCAGAAACCGTCACATACTCATCTCGGAGATCTTCATGGTCTGCATCGTCAGAAACAACAGCCCTCTCTTCACATTCTAGGAAATCGGAACGTAATTGCAGACTCCCTCTTGAGACATCACAAATCCACCACGGGAAAATGGACACTAAAAATATCCACTGCAAATATCTGTTCACCACTTGGGCAACTCCAAGGTCGAGCTAGTTGCCATGAGGTATAATGCCAGACATCCCCAGTTCTTCTGCCCAGTTCTGGATGATCAAACTTGGGCAGTAGACGCTATATCAACACCTTGGACAAACCTCTTTGGATACATGTTGCCATCATTCAAACTTCTGCCACAAATCCTACAGCGATTAGAAACAATACCAGGCCTGTTCATCCTGATAGCTCCAAACTGGCCAGCCGCACCATGGTTTCCTCAACTCCTACAACTACTCGTAGACAACCCAAGGAGTCTGCTGGAAGCTCAAGATCTTCTATCCCGAGTGAGTAAGTCAGTTCCACCCAAACACAGACACCTTGAAACTACATGGGTGGCTACTATCGTCAGACTTCTCAAGAAGGCAGGAATTCTTGAAGAACAGGCTGTTAGAATTGCAAGCAAAGTGTCAGAAATTCCACTAATAGATGACAACCACCAATACGACAACCACTGGACGAAGTGGTTTCATTGGTGTCACCGGCAGAAAGCCAGTCCAGTCGCTCTCACTTTGCCTGATCTTATCTCTTCAACTCAGGTTTGAAAGGATCCACCATTCAAGGAACGGTCTTCTTAATAACGATGGCCGCAAGCTTGCGATGCAGCGAAGTATAAACCCTTTCAATGGACTCTGCATACTTATTCTTTCTGGATGACTACAAAGCCGTTTGTTGATGCCTTAAGATTCTTTCAGAGCAAAGACTCAAAGAAACCAAACAAACCAACAAAGCCTATAATCACACCAGCTCTCAGTCTGCTCACTGGAGATGAGCCTGAAAGGTTACTTTGTCCAGTTCGAACCTTAAGATTCTCCTTGGAAAGAACCAAAGGCAACGAATTTCGGACAGGCAGGAACTAACTTTTTCTACCATTCAAGGAGAATTTTGGTGAAACCTCATCAGCAATGATAACTTTCTGGATCAAAACCGTAATTGAGAACATTTATGAAACATCTGACATCATTTCCCAAGATAACAACAACAGAGTCACCGCACACGAGCAGAGAGATATTTCTACTTCATGGGCGTTCCACAATGGCACTCCCGTTCCCAAGATCCTACAAGCAGCATCATGGAGAAGTGCACATGTCTTCACTTCCCACTACTTCAGGAATATGACTACCCATGCAGATGGATTTCACAAGCTGAGACACATTACCACTGCCAGAAGCGGTGTCTAACCCCAAAAGTACTAAAGGAAAAAAAGAATGGCCCTTTTCAGGGCCACCACATCTGAATTGGGCTCCTGAAGAACCCCTGGGGAAACCGTCAGGTGGTGTCCACAACCATTTTGATGATGCTAAAATTTACAGGTAATTTACATTTCTGTCGCAATAGAAAGAGAGAATTGTGGAAGCGGCTGTTTTTATTGCTAAAACGAAAATGTACATTACCTGTACTCACCCTACCCCCCCCCCCCCCCCCCAACTCACCACCATGACATATTGAGAGGAGTAAAAGATGACAGGAATGTGCGTTCGGCGCTCTCATACTTTTGTAGGAAAGTGCAGGCCTGCACTTCAGGGTTAGAGAGCTGGAGATGGCCAATTTACAATTAAATCTCTTAGAGGGTAAAAAAAGGATTTAAGAATAAAAATGCTACAATTTACAGGTAGATTTTAGCAATAGAAATGGAATTTAGCTGCCGCTGCGACAATTCACTCTTTTAACTCAAATTCATTAAAATCTACAGATTTTTTCTTTTTATTTTTCGACTGCGACCTCTATTTTAACTTTTTTTTTACAGAGCATATGTCGCCAGTTTCCTAAAGGAATAGGGCGATATCCAAAAGCAAAAAAAAAAAAAATTCCATGTAACCAAGAAACTACAACATAACAATCCAAAAAAAGAACAACGACAAGGGGGCAACGGCCACAGGCTTGCCAATCAACATACAATACAGTGAAAAAAAAAAAAAAAACATCATGCAAGCATGAGAAAGGAAATAAGATGCAGATTAAACTGGTCCAAATATTCTCTTTTTTTCCCTACTTAAAAAGTAGAAACAATCCAGGGAAGTTAATGTACCAAGTTTGATTTTGAAACATTGAACAATATGAATATTTACAACGCTTTTGGAGATAGAATTCCAATAGCAACAAGGCGATTAGAGAAGAAGTTGCGTACATTATAATGGTGTTATTGGTTTTAAGTTTTTAACGAGAAATTAACAGGCGACCGCACAGGATGCAAATTTAAAGCGCTCCAGCCACTGCTCTAGCCAAACACGAAAGTGGTTCTAAATACAGCACGTAAGCGCTTCAAATCAAAGAGGCGAAACACACTGTAATCACATAACTTCCTGCTGCAATGCTATGTCTTGTCTGAGCAACTTCAAGTTACTTTTTCAAGTAACTTCGCACCGCCCTTTGCTATTGATTGTGTATTACCATTTATTCTCCTTGAGTCTGTGTGTATCCCAACTCTTTTTATCAATTACGAAAACCTCCTTTCTGTTTTTAAACTTAAACAAAATACACAACCAAGCTTTTATGGTTGGATCAATCAATACAATACACGGCCAAAGCAAGCTTGGGGGGGCCGGAAATGAAAATGTGAAGTTACTTCATGTGAAGCGCATCATAAGCTTTTTTCCAGGCATTGTTACTGGTAGCATTCACAACATGGTGAGGAAGATTGTTCCATTCATTAACCACCCTTCTGGCGAAAGTAAACTCTCCGATGTCAGTTCGAGGACGTGGCAGTAGCAGTTTTTTATTGTGACCCCTGGTGCTGTCGATGGTAGCAGGCATGAAGAGGTTAGAATCAAGTGAATTGTTGCGGCCAATAATCTGGAACATCAGCAGAAGGTCTCCTCTAAGACGGCGCTCAGCAAGGATGGTAAGATTGAGGCGATGTAGGCGCTCAGGGTATGAGAAGTTGCGCCAGTCACGAATCAACTTGGTGGCACGTCTCTGAACAGTTTCCAAAAGTTGTTAATCTTTAACAAGATGGGGGTTCCAGACCTGCACACAGTATTTAATGTGCGGGCGCACAAAGGTCTTGTAGAGCAGCAAAAGTGTGTTGCTACTGAAGAAAGTGAAATGAGATCTCGGCATACCTAAGGCTGCGTTAGCTCGTTTAGCAGCAGCAGCACACTGGACACTAGTTTTGAGGTCGGCAGTGAACAAGACTCCAAGAGAGGATGAGTAGAGACAGTTTACTGCTTGAAAGAAAGTGTTTTATCATAGGCTGCCTTCCAGCTATTAACATAACTGGCTTCAACAACATTATGAGGAAGTCGGTTCCAGTGGTCAATCAGATCACATGATATGAAAAGAAGTGTTTCCCGACATTGGTGTTCACACGTGTGCGTTGAGACTTGAGGCGGTGTCCAGAGGGGGCCAAGTTGAAGTACCCTTTAGTCTCAGTGCGATCAATCCCACTCAGAATTTTGTAGGTGTAAAGTAGGTCACCTCTAACCAAAGCCACCTACAGGAAAGTCCATATCAGATTAGACCAAAAAAGGTGACTAAAAGCAACCATTGCTAAAAACCATCAGCAACCATCACTCTTGCTAAAAGCAACCATTGACATAGAAGGAAGCGCAAGTTTGCTACAGTTCACGCAGTCATGGAATAAGCTTGGTAGCACGCCTCTGAATGCGCTCACGGAGCTGCTGGTCTTTAATAAGTTGAGGCCTAGCGGATTTCTTAGGCTTAAAAAAACGTTGTTTTCTCCAACAACAAAAATCGCGCGATATAGGCTTAAGAAATCCAGTCTAATAGCATTGGCTAAAGTAAGACACCCTTCTTTTCCCCTCCAGTGCCCCTTGCAGCTAACCCAGTTACTGGTTCACCATAGCGTTACATACAATAATACTATGTTATGTCACTGCCCTATTCAAGCAGTACCTTCCTAACGCACTGAACAGAACGAACCAAACGCACCACTGTTAGTGACAGTTCAGCTCATTCCCTAGTATAACCGTGTTGATGTGGCTTGCTTACGTCAACCAACGTCAGTGATGAATCTGTTTCCGTACTTCGCGCATGCTCAAAACCTCCACCACTGGCAACCACCTCTCCGAGATGGTTTGCAATTTTGCATTTCTTGCACCAGGTTACATCCATTAGCCTAGCCTGGTCCAATCTGGTCGCGTTAAAGGTATGACTTAACGAGTGCTCTGTTGAGCTTGTTGATTTTGCTGAGCTGTGATTGCAGTTTTGGAAGATACTAAATGGCTGACGCAACGTTACTGCGCACGCGCGACGTCAAGTTTGGAGCCAAACTGCCTAACAGTGGTGCGTTCTGTTCGCTCTGTTCGGTCGTTTAGGAAGGTACTGTACGTGTGGCCTGATGTATGAAGTGTAGAGTGTTTTAAAGGAGGTGATGCTGAAGAAGGAAAAATGCGACCAAGCAGCATATTAGCGCGTCGGGCAGCAATAGAGCAGTGACATTTGCCGCCGTATTGGCACCAGTATGGGTTTTGGAGGGCATAACTACAAGGTGCACTACATAAAAATGGAAGAAAAAACAACGGAAGAGCGGATTTCTTAGGCTTAAAATAACATTGTTTTCTCCAACAACAAAAATCGCGCGTTTTAGGTCTAAGAAATCACTCTTCACAGCATCGACTTCAGTATGACGCCCTTCTGTTACTATACTTCTGTTTCTCTCTGCAGTGCCCCTTGCAGCTAACCCATTAAGGCGTCAGCATAGAGTTATATACAATAATACTACATCGTGTCACTGCTCTATAGCACATTGCCAGGTGACCTTAAGATTTGAGGTAAACGTCACACCAAGGGATTTGGCCTCAAGGACTTCAGAGAGCCGCTCAGTTCCAAAAAAATAGATAGCATGGAGGTTGTTGGGACCAACATGAAGCACTTCACACTTGCAAGCATTGAACTTCATGCCATATGATTGTAAATGGTCCAGCTGCTGATCTAGTAAGATCATCTTGGATGATGTCGCAATCTTCAGCATGAGGAGTTTGCTTCAACAGTTTATCATCATCAACGAATAGACTACATTGAGATTTACCAAGGTCAGGCAGGTCGTTGAAAAAGGATAAGAAAAGCAGGGGGCTCAGAACTGTTCCCTGCGGAACACTACTGAGGATAGGGGCCTAGTCTGAGGCACGTCCTTCGTAAACCACTCGTTGTGCGTGGCTGTTACAAGGCAGGCGGAACGTACCTTTACATTCACAATACAAAAACGTCAAACGTTTCCCTGATGCTTGTATCTCACTGGTCCATACTGCGTGACTCTATCTCAAGCGGCCTTGGCCACGTGCGGACCTGCTGGTTTGTTTTCAATATGGCGGCTCATAGGCAAGGCACTGGCTCTAAACCGAAGAAAGTAGTTGGTGGGAAGGATGTTAATCCATCTGAATCGGATAAAAGTAGTTGCACGCTTTTCGTAAGCAATTTACCGAGTGACACGACGTCTAAAGATTTGGAAATTGTGTTCAGTGACGTCGGACCCATCAAACGTTGTTTTGTGGTACGAAGTTCGGGTGAGTTAACAATCATTCAGACAATCTGGTTGTTTATTCTTGGACGAAGCATACATTTTATTATTGGGACTTCTCTACTTCCATCTGCAGTTTCCAGATTGAGTGGGAATTACAAAATATTTTTGCATTGATGGCTACATTACCAAACGGGGGAATATAATAAGGTTCCTGGCCGACCACCATCTAGCTTTACAAGTTTAACTTTTATTTACTGTTAAAACTTCGCCCAAGGCTGAGGATTGCGAGACAGGAGGCAACAGTGTACAACACTATCAAATAGTCAACACACTTTTTGCCGCGGATTGCAGCGCCACCACCAAAGACGACTGAAGGCTACGCAGCAGTGCCTTCTAAAATCACCAATCTAATTCATAGAAAAACCATCATTGTTGGAGACAGTTTGGCGCCTCCAATACACTTCAAAAAATGAGCAAACAGAACCTCAGAAAAGTGTATTGAGGGAAAGTGACGCCCTAAACCACTGAACAGAGCGACCAAATTGCACCACTATTATTAACAGTTTGGCCCATTCCTTATTAATAGCTGAGGCTTGGCATGACGACGGCTATCATCAGCGATGATACTTGTCCAGTGCCCATGCTACCGTACCATGTTACCATGCGTATGCTCAAAGCTGCACCATTGCCATGGTCTCGTGTCTGGTTCAAACCATTAGCCTGTCTGGTCAAATATATTGGCCTCATCTGGTTGCTCTGAAGATGTGATGTAGTGAATGCTCTCTGTTGGGCTTAGATTAGTAAGTTTAGGGAGCAATTGAAATGAGTGACGCAACATCGCTGCACTCGCTTGACATCAAGTTTGGAGCTGAATGTCTACCAAAACTGTGTTTTTCTGGCTCTGTTCGGTGGTGTAGGAAGGTACTGCTCGATCATCTGGATTTTGTCGAGAAGCTCTTAAGTCTTAAAATGCTCTGTTAAAAATCGACCTTTTTAAGACTTTTGTTTGATATCGCCGGTAATCTTTTGTAAATCCATCAGTCAGGTTGAAGTTTGGTGTCTCAAGCTATGCTGAGTTTTGATTGTTGTTTCAGAAGATCTGACTGTCTGACGTAACAACAAATTGCACGCGTGCATAGCCACAATTGCCTCACTGTTTATGGATTATCTGGGTGGCTTTTGAAAATACCGATGGTTTCTGCGCAATTCCAACAAACACCATATTCACTAAATCAAAAAAAAAACTGTTTTGATTCCACTCAAAATGATATGGGTGTGGTGGAACTGCTGGTCCAATCCCACCTTTTGGCGGACATAAATAACCAAGAAAACTGGCACTCCATGGTAAAGAAAAAAAAATTGTTCATCAAAGCTTGGATCAAAGAGCGTCGAAGATGTTGGTAACAGTCTTTGACATGCTATAGAACGTAGGTGACGGTATTGGTCCACTATCGCAGTAGCTCCAAGCAAGATGGTCGGCCTATCTAGATTCCGGCGCGTGAAGTTTTCCGGCTAAGTTTTTGGTTGCGTTATGAGTTTAAAAATTATGATTTTATAAGCCCCATGGGTTATATAATTCTGCTTTCTGCTACACGTCGTTGGTATCGTTCTGCAGGAATAATATTATGGTAACAGCAAACTGGTAATTTCTGTGCACAAAATTAGTAGGCCAAATTATCCAGAAAGTAAATTAGCCTACGTAAGTAATAATGGCCTACATAAAACATGTTTTCTGGAGGATTTGCTGCCTATTTTTACGCCCTTCCCACAAAAGTAATCAACCGTGCCTCAAAAAAAAAAAGGACATAGGCTATATTGTAAAAAAGAGCCAAAACAAGAATTGGTGTAACTCTGCTTTAGAATTAAGACTGTATCATACGTAGCTATGCGTACAACTTTCTTGTCACAAGGACAGATCGGGCCTGCGGAAGCAAATGGAGTAAAAAATACTTGTTCATCAAAGCTTGGATGAAAGAGTATCGAAGATGTTGGTAACAGTCTTTGACATGCTATAGAACGTACGTGACGGTATTATGAGTTTAAAAATTATGATTTTATAAGCCCCATGGGTTATAAAATCCTGCTTTCTGCTACATGTTGTTGTTATCTTTCTTCAGGAACAATATTATGACAAACTGGTAATTTCTGTGCACAAAATTAGTAGGCCAAGTTATCCACAAAGTAAATTACGTAAGTAATAATGGCTACACAAAACGTGTTTTCTGGAGGATTTTAGGGATAGTCCGATATTGAAATCTGTATCGGTATAATCTGTTTATCGGTATTTTTGGAATATCGGTATCGGACCACTATAAGGCTTCCGATACAGATATTTGTTATGCCAAGAAATACAACCGTTTTCCCTGCAAAACTGACCCCAAGCACGTCAAAAGCAACAACCAAGTGAGAAAAGCAAATCCATTTGCTCAGTTTGGATTGAAAATGTAGCATTTGATGGTTCTGATGCTGTAAGTTTTACAACAACCAACTAAAATCTAACTGAGAAGATGAATGTACTGAAGCCATATGAAGGAATAAGAGTAAAAATGCTGTTATTGCTGCAGAGAACATTTTGGATCATCTCAACAGTTGGAACCCAAGCATAACCAGAAACCGAAGTTGCATTTTTTGTATGAAATTTTAACTTATAGTCGTGATTTGTTATTATTGCTATCGGTATCGACATGTGTATCGGTATCGTATCGTATCGGATCGGTTTACCCTTCATCGGTATCGTATCGTATCGGTAAAAAGTCATATCGGCCGTGTAACGGCGGACGCTACGACGGCTTAGGTGCTTGTAACGCCCCCGGTTTCCCTGGTGTACGTGGAGTTTCAGCTTGAGGTTAATCGGTGTTAATGACGACTTTTTACGTTATTCAACACAGCATGGACACTGTCCCAGCATGGGGGATGAAGCGCCGGTCCTAATTAAAGGGGCCTAACCTTCAACTGTCGGTATCGCTGCCACCAACGGTGGATTTAACTGTTTAACTAGCTAAAATCTAAAAATGGGCTACATATTTAATTTTACACTAAAATACAATTAATCAAGTCTAGCAAACGACTGAAGCTTAAAACTCCTGGTTTTATTTTTGCGACAGAGAATGAAAACACTTTTACATTATAGTTTGCTTCGAAAGCTTTTGAATACCAATTATTTAAATAGGCAACAAGTTTACATTTACATAAAGTAGCAAGTTTGAATATACACTTAGTATTTCATAAATTCAGACAAACACCCTTGGTTTGAATAAAGTTTTAAATTTTCACATTAGAAAAAGTAAATCATGAGTGCTCCCGGAGACACCCGCAAGACTAAACAGCCGCAACTGATAGTAGTCTATCTGACAGTATGTTTCAACATGATCAACCGTCCACAGTTATGTTTCTAAGTTTTCCAAGCACAAAAAGATCAACCTCCCTTAGTTCCCTCGAGAACTGTTCTAAGTAATAAAAAGCCCGGCAATTTTACACTTAGGCATCAGTTTGTTTCAATTTGCCTTCCACAAAGATCAAAC
>JAHWFP010193335.1:0-65911 GCA_023313725.1 Lithobius niger
CGATAAAAATATTCCACATTATATCTACATCGGTAGCATCAACCATCGGTAATTGCAGCCTACTACATTTTCGGGCCGTTGCACGTTGGCATTCTGCTCGCTTAGTTCCCATCGCCTACTCAATTCTCGTTCCAGTCCAACATTAACCAGGGGGCCCACGTTAGGATTTGATGGTCCTAGAATGTTCATGAGTGATTTTTATGCAATTCATGACTTGTTTAATTGCTTCTGATTCCAGAAACCTAAGACGTTTATCTCTTGCTGAGTTTGAGCTCAAAAACGTCCTGGTTTTTTCCCAACTATAGTGTGACGTGTTTCCATGCAATGCACTGCTATTACGTTGTCCTTCTCCTTATTTCTTACATTGGCCATGTGTTGTGCCAGTCTCACTCCTACTCCTTTTCTGGTCTCACCAATATGTACTACCTCACAGTCATCATTGCATGGGACACGGTACACCGCTTCTTTCTTCTCTCACACGTCCCATCGCCTGTTCATCCTTTTCCTTTTATGTCATATGAGCTTGATGTTGGACAGTCACACTTTTCTTCACTTTGTTGCTAATAAGTTTTTTTAAGTCGTCCACGTTCTTCAAGCACACATTCAAGCCTCGCTTCCTCAAGACGTCTCGAATCTGGCCAGTCACTCCCTCAAGGTAAGTCAAACTCACTCGTGGTTTTTCTTCTGTCATCATAGTCTTGCTGTCATACTCATTCACTTCTCGCTCTCTTCTTGCATCGAGTATGCATTCTTCTTAAGCCGATTCAGCATTCTCCCTGGGTATCCCAGTCCAAGAAACTTTTCTTTTGCCTCATCCAAGAACGGCCCCGTTTTTTCCATTTCACTAGTGGTTCTCACTAGTGTAACAAATTCATTTTGGGCAATAGCTCTGAGTTGTTCTTTCGGATGGCCCGAGGTGTACGGGATGGCCCTCTTCGTCGACATTGGCTTCACATACGGTTCAAACTTTAATCTTCCTCCCTCACTCCTCTTAACTCTTACATCCCGGAATGGGAGTGACCCATTTTCTTCCGTCTCTGCCGTAAAGGCCAGTCCAAACCTCCAATTGTTAACTCTCTCCATTATGCATTCTAGTTGTCTCTTCTTAAGCACCGCAAAAACATTATCAACGAATCGCTTCCATATCCGTACTCCCAAACCAGACCCTAGGACCATCTCGTCAAGGTGCTGTAAAACCATCTCGGCAATGATGGGCGAGCTGGAGTAGCCCATTGGAGCTCCACTAACTTGCCAATATGCTGTCCCTCCGTACTCCACATAAATCGAGGTTAGAAGTTCTTTTAACAGAGTCCTTTCCTTCTAAAATTCTTTCTTTGGTACACCCCACCTTCGTCTCGAGATGCGAGCATCCAACCGGTGAGAGAGGCTGGGGGAAAGTTTCCCAACATCGAAAGAGACCAGAATTTCATCCTCTTCGAGCACCAGG
Organism: Lithobius niger; assembly: GCA_023313725.1. NCBI lineage: Eukaryota > Metazoa > Arthropoda > Chilopoda > Lithobiomorpha > Lithobiidae > Lithobius > Lithobius niger. Next base: position 1,448 of record JAHWFP010193335.1, read on the forward strand.
TGTTCAATTTCTTTAAGTAAATCCTCAGTCTTCTGAAGCCTACTGACGCCTCTCACATACTTTTGCAGTCACTCGGCTACCTCTTAGTCCAATTTTTGCGCCATTCCCCCTTGGCTGATGTAATTAGCCTAAGGGGAGCTCCCTCCTTGTGCGTTTTCACCAGCGCAAAAATAGTCGGGAGAATCTGGAGGGGTTTTGGAGAGTCTCTCGAGCTCATCTTCAGACAAAAATCCTTCATTCATCAATCTTTCCAAACTGAACCGAAGATCACTCATCGGCCTTTTCCCCACATTCTCCTCAGTTGGCTTGTAGAGACCCGAACTTTCTACATCGTGTTTCACTCTTTCATCATGATCTTCCCTGGCTAGGACGAGTCAGATTCGCCTTATCAGCTTTACAAATAACAACACTGGTGTTATTCAACTCCCTAATTGCTTGCGCTTAAGCCAGTGACACATTCACACGAACCGTAGAAGAGGTCTAACCACCGACTGCTGCAATTTGTGACGATCTTCAGGTGCCCAGGTATATCCTGACAGCAGCTGCTCAACATCACCTATCAAATTCGTTCGCACGTTCACATTACCACCTGGTTCCACAGGGACGAATTTCAGATCCAAGTTCAGTACACTCATCTAGTCTAGTGTCAGTTCAATACCAGAATTATTTACTACATACGGATATTCTTCTTTCTTACTATCACCACTCTCATTCCTTCCCTTCATTACCACCCCAATTTGTTCAAACTTTTTTAAATGACGATCTTTGTTACTCTCACTAGCCACTTTCTTCTATCTTTAATAAACTCCTGCAACTTTCCCCATAACAGTTCAGAAAGTTTATTTTCCACAAAGTTCCCCAGCATAAACACATTTGTCCTAAGTTGCTTCAATTTTCCGTGGCATTCTCCGATTCTCGCTGCTAGAAACTGGAAGGGGGTGTTTGTGGCTGTAGTGCGGCCGCGCACACCTCCTGCTTGCAGCTTAACTTTAACACTTTTCGGTACGATCCACTCTCTCTTGCAAGCAAGATTAAAGGCTAGATGGCATACAAATCTCAAATCAGCATCACTATCCTTGATCAGAGACCTCACTTTCTTTAAATCCAACTGTGAATGTGCTTCCCTAATTTCACGAAACGTTGAATTTCGTACTGTGGAACATAATGATATTCCGAAAAAGTCAATTCACAAAAAAAAATCGCGCTCATTTCCACAAACTAGACACTTACTCCTATGTCCAGCAAATTTCAACAATTAACTGTTGATTTAGTCCCTGATCACATCTTGCTTCAATGTTGTTTACAAGCGCCGTTTTCGAATTTGCCGGTAATCGTGGCCTACTACATTTTCAGACTGTTGCACGTCGGAATTCTGCTCGCTTAGTACCCATCGCCTACTCGATTCTCGTTCCAGTCCAACGTTAACCAGATGGCCCACGTTAGGATTTAATGGTCCTTGAATGTCCTCAATTCATGTTGTTTAATCAAGGATAGTGATGCTGTTTTGAGATTTGAATGCCATCTAGCCTTTAATCTTGCTTGCAAAAGAGAGCGGATCGTGCCGAAAAGTGTTAAAGTTCAGCCGCGTGCAGGAGGTTTGCGCGGCCGCGCCATAGCTGCGAACACCGCCTTCCAGTTTCTAGCAGCGAGCATCGGTGAATGCCACCCAAAATTAAAGCACCTTAGGACGAATGTGTTTATGCTGAGGAACTTTGTGGAAAATAAACTTTCTGAACTGCTATGGGAAAAGTTGCAGGAGTTTATTTAAGATAGAGGAAAGTGGCTTGTGATAGTGACAAAAGATCGTCATTTAAAAAAGCTTGAAAAAATTGGGGTACACAGATTCTCTTATGAGATGGCCCTAAGGGTAGGCGATTTTGGTGGTATGAAGGGAAGGAATGAGAGTGGTGATAGTAAGCATGAAGACTATCCGTATGTAGTAAATAATTCTGGTATTGAACTGACACCAGACCAGATGAGTGTGCTGAACTTGGCTCTGGGTCCCTGTGGAACCAGGTGGCAATGTGAATATGCGAACGAATTTGATAGGTGATGTTCAGCAGCTGCTGTCAGGATATACCTGGGCACCTGAAGATTGTCTGAAATTGCTGCAGTTGATAGTCAGACCTCTTCCTTAGGTTTGTGCGAATTTGTCAGTGGCTGAAGCGCAAGCAATTAGGAAGTTGAAACATAATGCCAATGTTATTTGTAAAGATGACAAGGCGAATCTGACTCGTCCTAGCCAGGGAAGATCATGACGAAAGAGTGAAACACGATGTAGAAAGTTCGGGTCTTTACAAGCCAACTGAGGAGAATGTGGGGAACAGGCCGATGAGTGATCTTCGGTTCAGTTTGGAAAGATTGATGAATGAAGGATTTTTGTCTCAAGATGAGCTCGAGAGACTGTCTCCAAAACCCCTCCAGATTCTCCCGACTATTTTTGCACAGGTCAAAACGCACAAGGAGGGAGCCCCCCCTTAGGCTAATTACGTTAGCCAAGGGTGGAATGGCACAAAAATTGGACTGGGAGGTCGCTGAATGCCTGCAAAAGTATGTGAGAGGCGTCAGTAGGCGTAAGAAGACTGAGGATTTACTTAAAGAAATTGAACACCTGGTGCTCGACGAGGAAGAAATTCTGGTCTCTTTCGATGTTGTGAAACCTTTCCCCAGCCTCTCTCACCGGTTGATATTAGAGATGCTCGCATTCTTGAGACGAAGGTGGGGTGTACCAAAGAAAGAATTTGAGAAAAACAGGGCTCTGTGTTAAAAGTGCTTCTAGCCTCGATTTATGTGGAGTACGGAGGGACAGCGTATTGGCAAGTTAGTGGAGCTCCAATGGGCTACTCCAGCAAGCCCATCATTGCCGAGATGGTTTTACAGCACCTTGACGAAATGGTCTTAGGGTCTGGTTTGGGAGTACGGATGTGGAAGCGATTCGTTGATGAGGTTTTCCCGGTGCTTAAGAAGAGACAACTAGAATGCATTATGGAGAAAGTTAACAACTGGAGGTGTGGACTGCCCTTTATGGCAGAGAAGGAAGAAAATGGGTCACTCCCATTCCTGGATGTAAGAGTGAAGAGGCGTGAGGGAGGAAGATAAAAGTTTGAACGGTATGTTAACCCAATGTCGGGCCATCCGAAAGAACAACTCAGAGCTATTGCCCAAAATGAATTTGTTAGGCTAGTGAGAAACACTAGTGAAATGGAAAAAACGGGGCCGTTCTTGGATGAGGCAAAAAAAAAGTTTCTTGGACTGGGATACCCAGGGAGAATGCTGAATCGGCTTAAGAAGAATGCATACTCGATGCAAGAAGAGAGCGAGAAGTGAATGAGTATGACAGCAAGACTACGATGAGAGAAGAAAAACCACGAGTGAGTTTGACTTACCTTGAGGGAGTGACTGGCCAGATTCGAGACGTCTTAAGGAAGCGAGGCTTGAAAGTGTGTTTGAAAAACGTGGACGGCTTGAAAAAACTTTTTAGCAACAAAGTGAAGAAAAGTGTGACTGTCCAACATCAAGCTCACATGACACAAAAGAAGAAGGATGAACAGGCGATGGTACGTGTTGCGAATACGAGAGAAGCGGTGTACCGTGTCCCATGCAATGACTGTGAGGCATATATTGGTGAGACCTGCAGAAAAAGAGTACGAGTGAGACTGGCACAACACATGGCAAATGTAAGAAATAAGAAGAAGGACAACGGAATAGCAGTGCATTGCATGGAGACACGTCACACAATAGATTGCGAAAAAACCAGGACGCTCTTCAGCTCAAACTCGGCAAGAGGTAAACATGTTAGGTGCCTGGAATCAGTAGCAATTACACAACATGAATTGTATAAAAAACGACTCATGAACATACAAGGACCTTCAAATCCTACCGTGGGCCACTTGGTTAACGTTGGACTGGAACGAGAATTGAGTAGGCAATGGGAACTAAGCGAGCAGAATGCCGACGTGCCATGGCCCGAAAATGTAGTAAGCCACGATTACCGGCGAATTCGAAAACTGCGCTTGTAAACAACGTTAAAGCACGATGTGGTCAGTAACTAAATCAACCTTAAAAGCCTGATGATAACAGTTAGTTGCTGAAAATTTGCTGGACATAGGAGTAAGTGTCTAGTTTGTGGAAATGTGCGTGATTTTTTGTGAATTGACTTTTTCGGAATTTCATCATGTTCCACAGTACGAACAACAAGAATCGTTCGTCAAGTCTACAGTGACTATAAAAGCCTATTTCAGTTTGAAGTGGAAAACATTGAGTGGCCAGCCAGTACCTGCCTGGGTGCAACCACTGAATCTCGTGGAGATATGTTGAGGTATTTATCCGATCGAGAATATCAGAAAGGCATATATGAGGAACTCGGGGTTGAACAATGGTCAGTGTCACAAACTCTCAAAATGTGGTTCATTAAATAATTGCACAAACTAAACACTGGATTAAATTCTCAGGCTCTTCATATGCCATAATGGAAGCCAAAGCGCTATGGCAAAGTAAATACCACATCCCAACCCAACTGCCATTGGTGTAGTTTACTGTACACATGTTGGAATACCAAATCCAAGTATCCTCGGATATGAGTACATAAACCACAAAAGAAAGTGTACGCTATACGTACAAGCAACCGTACAATCTCAGCAAAGTCAGCCGCGCAACTAACTGCTTTGTCACTCACCTTTTACTTGCAGATTGAAGTGTTTACGCCCAAGCAAAGGTAATCATTATTCACGCATACTAGAGGAGATGCTTTTACTCATACCATTTACTTTAAGTAAAACTTTTTCCTTGTGAGCATTTGCTTCACCTTTATTCGTATGGGCCATGTCATCGAATCGCCACAGTAAAAGTAGTAAACACCGGTTACCTGTTTTTTCTGAAAGCTTATGGTTGTAGAAGAATTACCAGCGATGCAAGTTAATAGAATGGCCAATGGTTTAACAATGTAACTGCCCAACTCAAGGGCTTCCCTACACTGCAGCCTTCATAGCTTTGTTTTGTGTTAAGTCTTCAAATCGGTGGGACAAACTGTTTAAGGGGCCTTCATCTTCATTTGGGTTTATTGGCATTGACAGTTCACAAGGAAGCCCACAAGTAACGAGTATTACCCTTTTAATAGTTTACTGTCAATTTCCAGCCCTTTTAACTATGTTTATAATGTTAAGTTTATGCAATGGTGCTGACAATATGTGATAAATTTAATTGTAGGCTGATGAGGAAGAGCTAGCCCGAAAGCGAGAACGAATTTTATTAAACGCTGTGAAGAGAAAAGAGGAACAAGAGGCATTGAGGGCACAGAAGGAAATTGAATCAGCCCTACGTAGGGAACAAGATAGGTAAGATGGTCATTTTACAGCATTAGATTTTAATGGTCTGAATTTGTAATTGGACATTTAACTGCTAAAGAAGGTCTGTAAAATTATTTTCTGTATGCCGACAAAATTTACATTACCTGGAATTTTCGCATTCTCCTCCATGATTAAAGTTATAGAGCCTGTCGGCCATGCGACCAAGTGCACATCATCTATAAAAGCGTTGCGAGCGACCGCATGTTATCTTTTCTTTTCTACAGTCCAAACCGATCGCACGTGCTGTTCGTTACTTCTGGAAGGTTATGCCGTAGTCTATGCTACTGCGGGTCCTTCGTTCTTTCTTCGCCATGCCTCATGCCAAAGGCACGCCAAGGGAAAACTCATCTCAGATTACTACTCTGCCACCTTTGCCGTCCCCAATGTCGGTGGACTTTCTTCACTGCCTCTGCCAAGATTTTCCACCCTTTCTGCAGTCTGCCGTCATTCACCCGCTAACGTCCTTAGTCGAATGGTTCACGATTGCGATACCTTTTATCTGCCATCCCTTCGGCCCCCCGAAGGTGCTACTTGCAGGGTTCACACAGGGTGCTTACAGTGCTTACTATTCCTTACTAGAGGAAGCCCGTGCTACGCACGGGTGGTGTTTGATGCACCGTTAAAAACACTGGTACGATTTCCTTCCTCATGTGTTATACGGAATGCGTGTATCCCGTCTATGTGTTTTTGCGTACCCTGTCTATCAAACGGTGTTTTTCGTTTGCTTCACTCCCTCATTAATTGTATCCCTTGTTCCGGAGTCCATACACTTACATTACATATGATTCTTTCCTGGCCAAATGGTTGGAATACGCGTGTGTACATGTGAAATAAATAAATCCGCCTTTGTGCATGTGAAATAATAAATACGCCTTTGTATACGGGAAATAAATAATTACGCCTAGCAGAAGCCCGTGCTACGCACGGGTGGTGTTTGATGCACCGTTATAAACACTGGAACGATTTCCTTCCTCATGTGTTTTACGGAATGCGTGTATCCCGTCTATGGGGTTTTGCGTAGCCTGTCTAGCAAAGGGTGTTTTTCGTTTGCTTCACTCCCTCATTCAGCGTATCCCTTGTTCCGGAGTCCATACACTTACATTACATATGATTCTTTCCTGCAAAAATGGTTGGAGTACGCGTTTGTACATGTGAAATAAATAAATACTCCTTTGTGCATGTGAAATAATAAATACGCCTTTGTACACCGGAAATAAATAAATAGGCATTGCAGACATTGTAAGGGAGGATTAAACAAACGAAGCTTCAACAATCAGCAAGAGGGCGAGCGGGCTCATTCTTCCCACGGTAGCAAAGAAAAAGGGCGAGCGACCGACAATGAAAACGGATATGTGGTCTATCAATTACTTGCGGCCGTCTTGTGGCGGCCGTCTTGTGGCCGTCTCGTTGCCGTCCATCCTACGCGACAACTCGATTTTATTAATAAGATTTTAATTTTGTCATTTGTAAGGACCATACAAGTGCTTAATTGGTTCAAATATGGTCCAAGGTCCTTAAAGGTGCATATTTTGGGCCTGAAAATATGATTCATCTCTTATAAATATAATTAAATTTGCTACAGTATTAGTGCTACATTAAAAAAAAAATTTAAAGTTAGTGTACAGTACATGTGATTATTATTAAAACATTTATTTAAAAAATCTTACCAACTCTACTTATTTTCAAATTGTTACTGGAAGCATGACTGTTTAGGCACTATTGTTACTGAAAGGTGCTTACAAATGTTCATTATAACGTGCTTCTAAGTCCTTAAAATTGCTTATAAAGAATTTCTTGTATGTGTGCGAATTCTGTACTTGGAAGAACATCCACGGCGTCATCTGATCCCTGCGGTCAAGTTAAGACTCCTGTTGATTCTTTATGACAATACTAGGTCCTTTGTTCTGCAACCAAGAAGAATCTGCTGCGCGGCACTAGTGCACCCACAACGGTTTCGGCTCGGCAGTTTGCTCTGCAACCTTCGCTGGCCCTTCGTCACCTTTTCCTGGATTTTCGGCGCTCTCTGCAGCCTTTCATCCTTCACCCATCCGCTTGGACACTGCCACAACATCTCCTGCGGACAGGCTGTGGCCTTCGCTTTGCATCTCGGTGCTTGCACGGCTGGGAAGCCTGTGAGTGCGGACAGCCCTTTGTCAAGAATGGATGATGAGGGCCCATTCTTCTGCCACGTGTTGGCCCTTTGCCTGGCGTCTCCTTGTGGAATTTACATCCTGCTGTATTATTAATGCTGTCGTCAACTTGCCATCGCTCTCAGCCTGCTGGGCCCTTCGGCTGCCCTTCGTTATGTGCCGGACTGCCAGCCTTCGTCTGTCTGCTGCCTTTCGAATCCATGTTGGATTCCTCAACAACATCCTCTTACCGTATCTATGTACACCTTCCTGTCAGCTCTATTGACACTACTGGCGGCGCCTTCGCCTCGTCTTCTGTCTTTCGGCCAGATCTTGGCTTCCACATCTTGTCATTACCCACGATAACACTCTTGTCGTCAATGTGAATAAGTTGTTGCGTCGCCCTCGGGAGCCCTTTACCCGTCGTCTATCATCTAGACGCTCTCACGTGCTGCTGCATGGCCTCCTGTATCTACAACAACCAGTCTTGGTCTTGCATTCCACATCAGCACCACCAGGGAGGTGGAACAGATCAGCCGTGCATCACCTGCAGCAGTCTTCTAGTCCTTGACTGCTACTCCATGCACAGTTTTCCCCTCCACGTTTCAGGACGCCACTAAATTTTTGATTGGATCTACGGAATGCACAGCTTGTTCGGCTCCTCCAAGCCACAGCCAGCACTCTCTACGAAGGGATCCATGCAGTCGCCTGTTCATTTCGACCATGGCACTGCAGGACAATAGACAAAACGAAGGCAATATTTCATGATGGCGGAATTTCTTCTACCGTCACAGGAAAATGCAACAAGCGATATATTTCGTCACTGCAATTCCTTCTCTTGTCCCGCATCCTCCAATCACCTGCCATGCTCCTTGTGAGATCCTCCCTCGGTGTTTGCGCTGTGCCCTGGACTTGTTTACCTTTTGTCTTAGGCCAGATTGCTTTCACCTCAACATCTGACCATTCGGCCACTTCTAGACGAATTTTGATCCCTTATTTTCTAGGTTACTCCATCATCGAGGGTTGCCACTTTGCGTGTCGTTCCCACCCCTAACCTGAACGATCTTCATCTACCCTTGGCTTCGGTCTTCACCAACCACATTCACCCTTCGTCCGTTGATATCTTGCCTTCTCGGCCGACCGGGGTTGGGGGGGGGGGTATAGAAGGGTGGCTTTTCCCGGTTCAGAACCCAATCTCTTCATGACAGCAGTCGCTCCCGAGAAACAGACCTCGTGCATCACCAGGTAAGCTGTGCAGGTTTCACCCAAGCCAGATCTGCAACAACCAGTAGTGTCAAAGGTCCCCTTGATATCTAGCTGCGAGCCGATCCACGCCCTACCTCATCCCGTGTGCTGAGGTTTCTTCAATAACCTCTTCCAGGGTGGCCTGGAAGGCTCCTCCCTTCTCGTCTATCTTTCCCCCCTTCACTCCATGTTCAGGCTGCTAGCAACTTTCGCCTTCCTTGACATTGTTCGTTTTCTGCTGTGATCATATCCTTCGAGGGCTAACTGCCTATCGCTCATTGGCTGTTTAGGATAGGACCTCTCCACCGTTCTACACTTCCTTTTGGATGTCGCCTCATGCACCACTCTTGTTTTATTACCTCAGCCGTCTAACCTGCCAGACGGTCCTCTTCATCTCGCTCGCAGCCAGCATTCGCTGTAGCAGGGTGCTGGTGTCGTCCTTCGCCCTGGCTGACCGTTCCTTGCCCTTGTGAAGAGCACTGCACTGTGACTGAGGTTGGCGCTAATGACCAAGTTGTCGACGCGCCATTAAGCCTCAATTCCCCCCCCCCCCCCTTGTGAAGAGCCCTTCCCTTCGTCGTCCCGACACTTCCACATGCTATGGGATACGTCAGTGCATCTTCTTAGCCCTGTTCATACCCGACGAGGCTAAGTGCGGAGGACAAGCAGCAGACTTTCGTGAGATAGCACCCTACACTTCCTTCTTTCGCCATGCCTTATGAGAAACCATCTGTACTTATGATCACAAGTTGGACAGGACTGACCATTCTGCACCCGTACGAGGCCTTCGACATCAACTGTGCTACCAGTGATGTTCATATCACCACCCACATCCTTAGAGCCATTTCATGTCCTGGGCCTTCTACAATCTTACAGGCCACAGGATGTTATCGTCTGGGGCTTTTCATCACTGCCAGTCGTGTTCTTCAACCCCTTAGAGGGCAATTTCATCCATTTTGACATGCATGCTTTACTTTTCGATCACTTACACAATAACTAAACACAGGAATTGCGGTAAGAATACGTTATGTACGTCTGATACAACAATTTAATTATTGCATCACCAAAGCACGACACGGAGACCGCCATTGTTTTGCTGGAACGTGCAGAAATTAATGCCGACAGATGTCACTTTCGATTTCGACTTCCAGCCGATTGAGATAGCTCTATTGGGTGTGAGAGCTCAAGCGTCTGACGGCCTTAGCTGGCCGACAGTTGTAGTGGCCAGTTAAGGCCGTCGGACGCTTGAGCTCTCATAGCCAATAAAGCTATCTCAATCGGCTGCGAGTCGAAATCGAAAAGTGACATCTGTCAACATTAATTTTTGTGCGTTCCAGCAAAACAAATGGCGCTCTCCGTGTCGTGATTTGGTGATGCAATAATTAATTGTTGTATCGGACGTACAATAACGTATTCTTACTACAATTCTTATGTTTAGTTATTGTGTAAGTGCTCCAAAAGTGAAGCATGCATGTCAAAATGGATGTAATTGCCCTTTAAGCAATTGCTATCGTCTCTGCTATCAATTGTAACTCTCCTCTGCTTTGCGAAGTCACTGACTTTTTGCGGGATCCAGCCCGCAACCCTAGGGAACCCGTCAGGTGGTGCCCTCTGGTGTTTTGACGAAGTCTGCTGGAATGCTAAAATTCCAGGTAATGTTTATTTTTGTCGGCATATAGAAACATAAAAATACCAGGGGCACCTGGTTGATTTTGGTTTATATTGCCTAACCGAAAATATAGATTGCCTTCACCCTCCCTACCTATTGTGTCATCACATGGGCACTATAGACAGGGTTCAGACAAAACCTGGACAACCTGGAGAACCTGAAATCTCGGGGAAAATAAAAACTGAGCCAAAAACTCAGGGAAATTTCAGGGAAAACAGGAATTTTTTGAAAATCGGGGAAAAAACAGGGAAATTTGAAAAACTGCTCTTGTGTCTTATCTGGAAGTTCCAGTGAATTAGCAGATCAGAACAAAATCCCAGGCTAGCAGCTAATATTTTAATTTGTGCTTTAATATGTTCAAGTATTTTACATGTAACTTCAATAAACTTCAAATCTTAGACTAGTACCAATATCTGTGATGAAAATGCGTTTAGTCCCATCTGGACTAGTCTCTAAACAGCTATTTTCTGGGATGTTGGATTATTTTGGTACAAGTATTAGTAAAAATATTAGCTAACTTACTGTTTGTTTCCCTAACTATACTTTGTGTAAACACGTGGAAATTACCATTGGCTGCACCTGGAAAACCTGGAAATGTCAGGGAAATTGAGAATAAAAAAATTGTCTGAACCCTGTATAGAGGAATAAAAGATGACATGCGGTCTCTCGCAATGCTTTCATAGAGGAGGGGCGCGCAGGAGGATCCGCACTGGGCTGCATGGCTGGCAGGCTCTATAACTTTAATCTCTTAGAGTATCAGCATTGGAGGAGAAGAATGCTAAAATTCCAGGTAATGTATATTTCGATTAAGCAATAGAAGCCAAAATCAACCAGCTGCGCCTGGTATTTTGATGTTTTTAACCTTTATTTTAACTTTTCCAGAATGAAGCAAGAAATGCACGAGAGAAAGCGGGAAGAAGATCGTGCACGGAGACAAGCAATCTTTGAACAGTATAAGCAGCGTAAGGCCGAAGATTCAGAGGTATAATAATTAGGTTTTCTGAACTTATGAGCCACCTCGTATTATTTGTTAATACTCCACGGTTTTTCCCTGTCAATTTCAGCTATTTCATGCAATTACTGTTATAAACAATGTATCAAGTTTTTAGTGTCCCAGTATATTGTCGATGCATTTCAGTAGTGATAGACAATAACAAATACAGTATATCAATGAGCACATGCCACAATTGGTTTCCTATTTATTTCTACATAATTCCTATGCCAGTTTGGGTGCCAGTTCCTACAGAAACATTCAGTTACCTTTGATTTTTATGCGAGTCATGAAGCATTAGCAGGATGCCCATTCAGGTGGGAACCTTTTCATGAATCCCTAGGAAACCCTCAGCCATTCTAACTCGCGGGTTAGTTTAGAAGGGTAATGAATAGGATGATGTTTGCACGAGAAAGTCAGCAACAGCGTGGCAGTGGAGATTCCATGTACTCTTAACCAGGAGGCCAAATGCCTAGACCAGGTTCCATGGGCTCAAGAGGAAGGGGCTGAGGGAAGTTCAATTTTTATAGCCAACGAAAATTTATCTGTTTATTAGAAGTGTCCCCATTTTGAGCTATTTATCCCCTAGAATCTTGAAAGTTGTCTTCCCTGCCAGGCTTTTACGGTACGGCGCATGCGCGGGCTTGGGTCTGCTTATGTAAGTTTCGGCGTGGCGTCCTGTTGTCATCATTTCTCCTAGGGCGATCGCCATGCGTGGTTGTTCTTTGAGGTTCCCCGTTCGACGTTCCTCCGCCTCCGCCTTCCGTCGCCCTGCTGAAGGTGCGTTCCTCCGCTCCTACGCCAGGGAGGGTCGTTCCGCCTCCCACTGCTTCTATCCGGACCAGTGGATGATGCGCCGTCCTTTTCGTCCATAGACCCATCCTCCTTACAAAGACTCCATTTTCCTCACTGGTTCCTCTGTCACATGCAGTCGTTCTGCCCGCGGAAGGGCGCTTCCCTCTGCTCTTCCTCTTCAAGATTATCCTGCCTTCCGTTGCTTTGCAACGGTTTTATGGATACTTCATCCGTTCCTTCAGTTAAGGATGACTCTCCTCCGCCCTCACTGGACTTACCGTGTCCTTCGATCATTCCTCTGGAATGTTTCTTGTTTACCGTTCCTCTCTGGAACCACTTCAACACGGCACAACGTCCCGTTTTTGATTCCAGCACCTCCGTTCCTCGGACGAGCGTTCCGCCTCTCAATTTGGCCTCCTACGGAGGTGTTCCGAGTTTTTTTTATCACAACAACACGCCACATGACAGACCTATGCTCTTTCTTACCCTCCTTCCGTTCCGCAGAATCAACTGGGCAACGACTTCCTTCAGACTCAACCAAGTCTCCCTTCCGAACCTCCGCATACTGGAGTGCTTTCCTTACCAGGGTTCCGTCTCCTTCCGTATATCGTCGTCCCATGAATGGAAGATGCCTTCGTTCCTATCCACTTTCTTCCACACCACACTTCCTTCCACACCACCGTTCCTCTTGGTCCCTAGTTGTTGCCCCTCGCTTCCCCTCTCAGCCTCCGTCCGTACCAGGACGGGAGGGGGGGGGGAGATAGCATCCCAAGTAGGAACATCAGCCTCACGTCAGCCCGTGTTCCTCCCACCAGGCCTTGGTCTGTAACACGGAGGAGGTGCTCTTACCACTTGTCACAACCAACACTGACACCATACCCACTGCGCATCCTCCTTCGTGTATGGTACCTCGGCCGTCACACCCCACCACGTCCTGCATGGTTGCAGTTTGCGCATTACCTATAGAGTTCTACATCCTCCTCTCTTGCTGCTTCCCTTTCTTCTCTAACCACCACGCCATTCACTTCGCTTTGCGAGCCTCCACCTCCGCGTTCCTATACCTCGTGCTAAAGGAACGCCACGGGATGACGGCTCCCGCACTCCCCGTTCCGTATCCCCGCCACGTACCGCTTATTGCGGAGGATGTGGAGGTTCTCAAACGATCAACAGATTAAGATTCCTTGGAGCCACCCGTTCCGCCTCCGCAGCTCTTCCATTCCGAGTCATTCTCCATGCATTGTAATACCGCGAACACATCTCCCATCCCTTGCGGTCGACCACCTCCAGCACGGGACCTACGTTCCCTTTCTGACAAACTCTCTCTCACTGAGGAACGATCGGCCTGTCTCAAACTTCAGCTCAAGGCGCGGAAAGTAGCAGCCAGGTTGGCCTCCTCCGTCAGCTCTCGATTACCTTCACTCGACCTATCCTCACCTTCCTCTCAACATTCTGTAGCCGAACGTTCCGCTACTCAACGAAACAGTGGACCACTGACAAGTTAGCTTGCGCCTTCCTTTGTCTCCAGCGTTGCATGCTGTTGTTTAATTCAAAGGGGTATGATATCCCTCCGCACCGCCACCACCTGCGCAGCCCACCTTTCTTTTTTATTACAAAACTTCGGCTATACAGCCCGCTGGTCTTTTCTCTACCTTCAACCAGTGCAGCTGTACTACGCACTGCTCCCCAACGGGACCAATCCTCGTACCTCGACTTACGTCGCACTGTTCCTGTTCCACAACCCTCCTTCCGCAGAGGACTCCCTGCGCTCTTCTTTGATGGTCATTCCAGCCCTCCGCCGCTTCTGGACTAATGAGATGCTATCTGTTCCTACAGTGGAGGATGGCTCTTCTCTACCCTCCGCGGTTCCACCGACCCCTTCCACCGCTCCTCCGGAATGTCTCTGGTCTCTCATTTCTCTTCGAGAATGTCCGACGCAACGTGTTACGTCCCATCCCGGCTCCTGCATTCCCGCTCCGCGGTCGATCATTCCGAATCACCGTCCTCACCCATGCTGGCCTCCTCATCCACGGATGGTTCCTTCCTTTCTAGCTCAAGGTGTATCAGGCCGATTAGTCATCCTCTCGATTCTTCTTCCATTCCTCGGCTCCGGTTTACCACACCTTCGCCTACCACACACCAACTTCTCTCAAAACAATGAGCAGAACGCGCTCGTCAACAGCGAGCTTCCACCTCCACCGTTTCACCGCCAAAAAAAAAACTCCTCCGCAACAGAGGTGTCCTTCTCGGAAATGGTTTGCATCTAGAGTTAGATAACGGTCATCTTCCGCCTTGCCCAGGTTGTAAGAAATACTTCTTCCGCCCTATAAGCGATGGTACGGCCAACTCACACACTTTTGACACCTATCTTCAATCAGAATTCCTGACAGCAGACAAAGTTGAACTTCGGTTCTGCTCTCTGCCTTCCTCAAGCAGCGGTTCCCGGTTTTGTCATCCGCGACAATTACTATGTCCTCCGACTAAGCCTCCGAACTGCATCCTAAGCGTTTGTCCTTGGTTCTACAGGCAATACTCTATGTGAAAGGTTATACACCGACTCTTCTCCGGATGACACTCGCCAGCTGGCTCTCCTCATCAACCAAGTGTTCCGAAGAAGCTGTTTCGCTACTTGCCAAGCCATGAATTGGTTTACATGGACCCTCTTCAATTCCACACTCTTACTCCGAAAAGTAGCTCTAGGACACAACCACGAATCCACATGACTCAACCTACCATTCCCGCACTATGCATCACCAATGGCTTCTTTTGCCTCCGCTCGTCGTCCACCCTCCGCTCCTCCGCCAACGACCTTGGAGATAGGAGGATTGCCACCTTCAAGACTACTGAAACACAATACTTTGCATTACCCTTGTCTCGTCACATCCCACCATGCATCTGTACATCAGACCTCTTTCTCTGCGCTGCCACGTGATACGTCGCTCTTCCAGCTCCTCGTCTGGTTCACGTTCCTCATTCCACTGTCCCTCCGCCCTCCGCTGGCCGCAGTCCCTCGGAACGACCGTTCCTCTTGGCTTCTACCCAAGATGGTTCACGTCTTGCTTGCGTTTGGGCGGAAGGCGGATCTCCTCGTCCTCGGTCTCCTCTCCCATTGCACGCTTCCTCCACACAGTCTTCTTGAGGTGAATCATTTCACTACCTGCTATCGGCTTTCACCTTTCCTCCCTCCAGCATTAAATACTGTTGTTTCATTGGAAAGGGTGTGATATTCCTCCGCACCGCCTCCATCTGCGTATCCTGTTGCACAGCCCTCCAGCCGTACCTCCTCTTCAAACAGATAACCCTCGATTTGCGTTCTTCGCCTCCTTATACGGACGTTCCTCCGCCAGCGGATGATCCCTCCGTCTCCGTTTCCTCAACAGCATCCACCTTCAAACTTGCGTCTTCCGCCTCCCCATGCGGACACTCCTCCAAATCCAACCGATACATCCGAAACCGACACTCCGTGTAGCCCTGTACCGATGAGGATCTCTACAAGGGCCCTTCTGATCATCCTCCCGTTTCTATTTGGCATCGAACTCTGGAATCACGCATTCTGGATTACTCGGTCTGGCAATTCAACGACGCCACCGCCTTCCTTCCAGTCTTCCACAGCATCAGTCCGAATACGAATTCTGCTGAAAGAAACCTACCGTGCTTCCCATACCGCACTAAGACCGCAAGCATAACCCTAGGGTTTCAGAAGATCCTGTAAGCACTTTCACCCTAATGTTTGACGAGAAAATTCACCTCCTCAAGAGAATCTAAGATATTCTACCTCCTCTTGGATGAAGGCAGTGCTGCAACTATAATCTACCTACTACACCGGGATTACCGCCCAAGCCTCCCCTCCATGAGCTAGGTTCTGGAAGGTGGAGAAATGATGACAACAGGATGCCGCGCCAGAGCTTATATAAGCAGACCCAAGCCCGCGCATGCGCCGTACCGTATGAGCCTGGCAGGGAAGACTAAATTTCAAGCTTCTAGGGGATAAATAGCTCAAAATGGGGAAACTGCTAATAAAACAGGCAATGTAAATTTAGGTTAGGCAATAAAAACTAAAATTAAGCATGTTCGGGCCCTGCAATTTTAGTCTTTTTGATACTGACATCGAAGTTGGAGGGCATGTGCTCCCATTCATTCACCAGTTGGCGGGGAACAGTTTGAAATACCATCTAGCAGATAAGCACGAGAAAACACATAATGTTTTCATTCTTTCCGTAATAGAACATGACTACATTCCACCCTTTACAGTTTATTTATCGATATCAACTGATCCACCGCCATGGCTCCAGAATCGATCGGGTACCCTCTTATAGAGCAGAAAATGAAGAAAATACTGGAGACTGATGGCTCTCGTGTATCTCCACCAGACACACCACGATCTTAAATCTTTCAAGGGTGATTCCATAGAAAAACTGCAGAACCTGCCTAATATTCAACCTTTGGCAATTAAATCAGTTTTTGTGGGACAACAGTTAAATCTTTTTTCTAGTTGCCTTGAAAATATCCATTACCTTTTTTATAGCTTTCTCCTTCTCTGAATGCTGTTCAATCGAGAGAAATTAAATCAAAGATGTCCTTCCGGTTCGCTACCTACTGCGCAGGTTACGGTTACTGCGCAGCCTCTCCTTCATATAAAGCCGAAGCGGGGCGGTATGCTCACATTTTCTTCTCTAGCCACCGTGCTGTTCAGTTCGTTCCCGCTGCGTTCCTCATTCAACGTTCCACATCCCTCTGTAATGCCGTTCCCGTGCCACGAGCTAAAGAGACGGCGAAGGACGGTTCATCGTCCCGTACTCCACGTGCTTTGCCAGTTGCGGACAAATGTTGAAATTCTTGAATTGACAACGGAACAGGATTCGTTGGAACAAGCGCTTCCACCTCCGAATCCCTTTCTCTCCGAGCCGTCCCTGCCAGTACCATGCGACACTGAAGCTACGTCCCCAATTCCCTGTAGCCTGCCTCCGCCGGTATGGGACCTGCGTTCCCTTTCCGAAGAACTCTCTCAAACAAAGGAACGGTATCCTTGCCGCAAACTCCAACTCAAAGCCCGGAAAGTTGTTGCCAAAATGGCCTCCTTCGTAGGGCCACAACTCACTCCTTTGGACTTGTCTTCAGTCCTCCCAACCTTCGGTAATTGGACGTTCCACCACTCAGCAAACCGACGAGTCACTCACCTCATCCCAAGTGCATACTCTTATGGACTCCTTCAGACTTTTAAATGGAAGGCTCCAGTTTCAGCCTATACTTCGTCCTGGCTTGCTTCTATCCCTAAGCGTCACCGTCCGTCTATTGAGGACCCTGGTCCCTCTACCGTTCCGGATAGCCTGTCTCCACGTTCTTTTCCGCCAGCTCCTTTGCCAACTCCACCCGTTCCTCCTGCGGACGACGACTTTTGATTCTTACTACTCACCTGACCCGTCCCTTTCAGGGGGATCCTGATCCCTCGGAGATCCTGTTTCTTGAACTGTTAGAGACTGTTGAAGGGATCATTCCTATGCAAGCCTTCCTATTCCTCCGACCCAGTCTCCAAGAAACGTGGTCTTGCGACTGGTTTTCTCTTTGGCCTGCGTGACCGACTCCCACACCAGCCTCCGTTGTTGAGACAGTCAACGACATTTCTCACCACATTACTCAGGACCGGCGGCGGCGTCTTCGGTAACAGAACGCCTCTCGAATTGGTCTCTTCAAAACCAGGCAATTTGTGTTGCGTTACCCCCGTTCACCCCAGGCTTTTACAGCAGCATCGTTCTATGCAGCAAGAAAACAGGCGGAACGCGTCTCATTTTCAACTTGAAACCACTGAATCAATTCATCCTCATACCACATTTTTAATTGGAAACAGTCTCTTCCATCCGAGACTCATTACAACCCTACGATTGGACAGTGTCACTAGATCTTGCGAACGCATACCTTCACATAAAGATACTTCTTTCAATAACGCCAATCCAAGAAACGGCCAATCCAAGGGACGGCCAATCCAAGAAACTTTGACACTTATCCTCAGTCGGAATTCCTTACCGCTGATACCAAACTGGACTTTGGCTCCTCCCTCTATCTTCCCCGAAGAGCTGCTGTTCCTGTTTTCGTCGTACGTGACAACGACCGCGTCCTCAGCACTGCCGCTACTGCACTGTGTGAAAGACTCTACACGGATCTTCCTCCTGAGGACACCCGCCAACTGGCGTTCCTCATCAATCAAGTTTTTAGGAAGAGTTGCTCTGCTACCTACCATGCCATGAATTGCTTCACACGTGCTCTCTTCAACTCCACGCTCTTCTTACGAGAAGGAGCCCTGAACACTGCACCTAACCTCCACGATTCAACTCGTCATCTTCTTCGGAACCAGCCCATCCACGAATCAGAATCCCTATTCCGCGGATTGATTCCTAAAGTGGACCCTCACCTTGACATCTCCCGTAAGCCTCGTTACAACAAGAATCGTCAGAACCGACGTCCACATTCCATTCCGTCGTCCAAGCCTGACCAACCTAAAAAAGATTGGAAGGTCGCAAAGACATCAGACCCTGCTCCGCCTCCGGTGCCACGTTCCACATCGCCCTTTCCATCCCGTTCCCAGGAACGAGGACATGTTCATTCCCTGGGCCGTCCCTCCACTCCTGACAGACGACAGCGTTCCTCATCTCGTTCCCGCTACAGGGGACGTGACAATTACTGACATTCCACCTCCCCCACAAGAAGTAGGGGGACGTCTTCGGTTCCATGTAAAAGCTTGGCAGAAGGTTACCTCCTAAGCAGTGATTCTTTCAATTATTTTAAATGGCTTCAAGCCAAAGTTTTTACAGAAGCCCCCTGTTCAAGACCCACTTTGGGAACCGGAAGCACCAGCCCCCATTCCGCTCCGGACGGAAATGAAGTCCCTCCTTCATAACCAGGCAATTCGTGTTGTGTTACCCCCGTTCACCCCAGGCTTTTACAGCAGCATCTTTCTATGCAGCAAGAAATCAGGCGGAACGCACCTCATTTTCAACTGGAAACCACTGAATCAATTCATCCTCAATCCACATTTTCAATTGGAAACAGTCTCTTCCATCCGAGACTCATTACAACCCTACGATTGGACAGTGTCACTAGATCTTGCGTATGCATACCTTCACATTCCGCTTCATGCATCTGTCCGCCACCTATTTCGTTTTCTGCTAGACGGAACGGTGTTCGAGTTCCTCTGCCTTCCCTTCGGACGGAACGCCGCCCCGCGCATCTTCACCATGGTCCTACGTCCCGTTCTCGCCTATCTCCACCAGCAAGGTATCCACATCCATGCTTTCCTGGACGACTGCCTTCTACCCCATCCCAGCCAGTCAACACTCTCCATCATTCTACACATCGTAGTGTCTCTTTTTCATCACCTGGGTCTGGGCATAAACCTTTCAAAATCCCGTCTCCAGCCCTCTCAATCTTTCGTGTTCCTAGGGGTATTCTTCGACCTCAAACACTCAACAGTCATGCCATCGCCAGAACGCATTGAAAATCAGCTACGTTCCGCCAGTACCTTCCTACGCATGCTTCTCCTCACTTTCCGAGATCTCGCCTCCACCATCGGAATCATCAACTCCTTCGCAGACTTCTTTCCTTACGGCAGGTGGATGGCACGATCGTTACATCATTACCGTTCCGCTCACTGGCTCTACCTCTGCCATCCCAACCTCTCGGTCCCTCCTTACCCATCGACGGACGTTCTCAACCTGACAGCTACAGTTCCTCTTCACGAACCGCTCCTTCAGGTCCATCTTTTCACGGACACATCCCAATCAGATTGGGGAGCCCACATCAATCACCTGGAACTATTGGAATCCTCCTCGGTCTTCAACATTTCCAGGACCTTGTGGCAGGACAAACAGTACAAGTCCACATAGACAACACCACTGCTGTTGCTTACCTTCGGAAAGGAGGCGGAACGCACTCCCTATCCCTCCAGCATCGTCCCATGGGGCATGCCGTTTTGGCCGTTATCCGAGCACTTTTCATTTGATCACCTCTCAGATTTTTCATCTGTGCATCCAACTTAGTGTCTGCCTTCTACCACTCCACATTCCGGGGTGATTGAACGTGATTGCCGATTCCCTCTCTCGCCAGGAGCCACCCACCTGCGAATGGACACTATATTCAACCATTTGCTCCGTCCTGTTCCGTCTCTGGGATCACCCAATGGTCGATCTCTTCGTCACGAGGTACAATGCCAGACTTCCCCTATTCGTCAGTCCCTTCCCGGATCCTCGTGCTTGAGCAGTGGATGCTTTAACCTTGAATTGGGGTCACCTCTACGCATATGCCTCCCCTCCCTCGTCTCCTCCCTCTTGTCCTACGCAAAATCGCCAACTCACACACACGATTCCTCATAATAGCACCGAATTGGCCTGTAGCAGCTTCCCAGCAGCAGCGCAGTAGTTCCCATTACTACTCAGCCTCCTCATCTACTCTCCTCGTTGCCTACCAAGCCGTCCGGACCTCTTGTCCCAACACAAGGGAACGGTCCTCCACCCGAACCACCAGGCATTACAACTTCACGGGTGGTTACTATCATCCACCTCCTCCGAGCATCTGGCATTCTTGAGGACGAGGCCACTCGCATTGCATCACGAGCCGTCCGATCTTCCACCAACAAGATTTACGACAGTCACTGGAAACGATGGCTTCATTGGTGTGTCACGGAACAGGTTAATCCAGTCTGTCCCCCTCTGCACCACCTTCTCCGATTCCTCACAGCTCTGTTCAACAGTGGACTTAGGGGCTCCACAATCTTAGTATACCGTTCCACCCTGAATGCTGTCTTCAAAGCGGCTGGTAACAAAGACCTCCTCACGGATTACAGAATCTCGTCCTTAATCCATTCCTTCCACCTGGACCGACCACGCACTACACGACAATTTCCCATTTGGGACCTGTCCGTCGTCCTTACAGCACTCATGGTTGCTCCTTACGAACCCATGAGCTCAAGCCACCTTACAAGGAAGCTAGTGTTCCTAGTGGCTCTTGCCGCCAGCCTCCGATGAAGCGAATTACAGGCCCTTTCTGCCACAGAAAAAGACTGCTTCTTTCTGCCTGACTGCACTGGTGTAACACTAACTCCAAGGACATCGTTCCGTGCTAAAACTCAGAAACCCGACGAACGATCTCGTCCCTTAATCATTCCTTCCCTATCAACTATCCTAGGTGACGAAGAGGAACGGGCTCTCTGCCCAGTCCGGGCTATTCGTTTCTATCTAAAGGCCTCCAAACCTATATGACGAGAACGCTCTCAGTTATTTCTTCCATTTAGTAACAAATTGGCACGACTTCAACACGCAGGATTGCCACTTAGCTTAAAAGTGTTATACTACACGCCTACGAGGCACTCGACATCAACTGTGTCTCTGAAGGCATCAGAGTAACGGCCCATGAACTTCGTGTGATCTCCACATCTTGGGCTCATTACAGCAACATCCCATTACTGACATAATGGAAGCTGCCTCCTGGAGACATCCGACAGTCTTCACGTCCGACTATCTCCGAGATATGTCCCATCAAGCTGAGGGACTTTGCCGTATCGGGCCATTCGTTGCTGCCCGACGTTTACTTTGACCCCTTTTGCACACTAACTTTCTGTGAAGAGAACCGGTCGCTACCTGAGGGCACTTGAGTCAAATGGTGCCAGCTGCCTTGACAAAGTCTATGGGATTGCTATAAAAAAGGTAATGATATTTTCAAGGCAACTAGAAACTCGAAAATACCAGTATTACCTAGTTGATTTTGGTTTGTATTGCCTGTGAAAATATACATTACTTGGTTCTGCCCTCCTCCCCTCTTGTTGCCATTTGGGCACATTAGAGGTCCGAAAAAGTGAGCATACCGCTCCGGCTTTTATATGAAGGACCGGAAGCGAACCGGAAGGACAAATTCGATTTAATTTCTCTAGATTGAACAGCATTTTGAGAAGGAGAATGCTATAAAAAAGGTAATTATATTTTCAACAGGCAATAGAAACCAAAATCAACCAGGTAATACTGCTATTTTGGAGTTTTTTTCATTGTGTCGTTACCACTTCAAGATGAAGACTTTGTTATCAGTAAGAGACTCTGCGCCCAGCAGAATACATACGTATCCATAGAGCTTGAAGATGCCTATCTACACATTCCATCCACCTACATATTCCATCCATCAATTCAGAATTTTTTCCAGTTTGAGTTACAGGGGAGGAATTATCACTTTCAGGGTCTATCTTTCGGCCTTTAAACAGCCCCCCCTTGTTTTCTTAACGGTTCATTGCCCAATACTGGGTCACTTGCATCACAGTCGGAGCAGGGGTCATTCCGACCTGGATGCCTGGTTGCTAAGGAGCCTTTGCTCTACGTTTCTGGTGGCGGACCTGCAGTTTTGTCGAGATATGTTTTCTAAGTTGGGCCTGGAAGTTAACATGGTGGATTCAGACAACGAACCTGTAGATCGAAGTTCCATTTCACCCTTATGCTCCAAATCTGCTTTTCATGATGCCACCAGTTTGGGTTGGGATGGACACATGAGAACATAAACGACGTTTATAAAGTGGTTGGAAGAAGAAACGATGTTGCACATCAACAATTTGGAGCGCAGGCCAATCACATGTGCGGTGAGACAATGGTCTACCACATTACTAGGAAGTCAGTGGCTGCGATGTCAGATAATACGACTGTTGTTGCCTACATCAAGAAGGGGGAGGGGACCTCTCTCGGTCCTTGCGGAGAGAGGTCTCGGATATGTTTGAAGAATGCCTGGCCAATCACCTGACGCTTCACACCAGAAACATTCCAGGGATATTAAATGTGTAGGCAGTCAAGTTGTCCAGGGAGAAAGAAATGCCAACGTCTGAGGGGAGGCTGGGTCAAGCAGTCTGTAGAATGATTTTCCAGGTTTTAGCCTGGAATTCTTCCATTGGTGGAGTTGTTCACAGTCAGAGCAAGTAGACTACTCCCGACCAGGACAACCAAGCCAGGGCGATCGACAAAGTTCCTCTTGGACAGGAGTATATTTCTCCTGTTCGCCATCCTTCGGGAGGTCTTGCAGTCTTAATGGTCTTCATCGTAATAGCTCCACTGTGGCTGGCAGCTCCTTGGGTTAGATATGGTGGAGTTGAAGGAGTAGAACTCTGTTCCACTTCCACTCAAGATATGCATGCTGTCAAAACACTGGGGGAGAATGTTGCATCCAGGTATCGCAATCACGCTTAAAGACTGTGGGGGAATCTTCTGGTGTCTACCTTTTCCCCCCTCAAATGACAGACTGGCTTCTCCAGTGCCATAGGACGTCTACTATGAAAGTACATAAATCAAAGTGGAGAAAATGGTTAGCCTGGTGCAAAGCGAAGGTGATGGACCCATGAGACCCGTCGATTGTGACCTTGACCAACTTCTTGGCAAACCTCTTCCAATTAGGAATGTTCACAACTGCATTAAAAGGGTACCGTTCGGTGAATAATTCAGGCTTACCCTGCGTGGAAAACGGCTCAGCGGTGGATAGTGAAATTTCAAGGATGATCCAGGCTTTTATAAACCTGATGCCATGATTCCGACGTGACGCGTGTTACCGGTTTGGACTTAACCCTGCTACTATCCACCTTATCGGATAATGAATTTTTTTCCGATCACGGCTCTCGACACTTGTGCATTTCACAGTTGCGTTTAGAGGTGTTGAAAACGTGTTAACAGTAAGGTTCTTTCACGTAAGAGTTGTTGTGGCATGGTGCCTCGTGGTCGCCTCTGGGTATGTTTGTGCAGGAACTGCCCATCTTAGTTTTTGAATTCCTAAGTCTAAATTTTTCCTCACTTTCAAATTCTTCTTTCAAAATTCCTTTCCCACTGTTCGAGTGCCAAAACTGCCCGAGTTCTTCTTGTAATTCTATCTACGTTGCCTCGGATAGCCAATGGATGATCTATTTAACGTATTGAAGAACCTTTATTAACGTCGAGAGCTAGGCCTATTGAATTGACTACCTTTGTTCCTCTGCCTTGGGCCATTTCCAGTTGATTCATGCTAGCTCACCTCACCTGAGGTAAAAAGGGTGAGTATGGGCACAATGAATTCACCACCTTGGGAAGATATATGCAACAACAAATACGAACGTGACAGACTATCACTATGACATGTCATTATGAACGTAAGAACATCATGACTTTTAAAAAAAAAAAACTCCTACGATGACCTGGATTTCAATTGAAAATTTCTGTATGAACTGTGATTAATGACTCCCGTACATGCACCATGCACTTGCCTGGTTTGTTTATTGTTCCTTGCCTCATCTAAATTCCACATTTGTTGTGAATACTTTACAGCAACTTGATAGCAGTCTTTGTGTTGAGCAATAGAACATCCTTGCTTAAAAATATTTGTGGTGATTTAACATTGACTTACTAAGCAATAGGCCAATAGCATGATTGTCAATTAATTTGTTCAAGTTTTCTTACCCTGTAGAACAATTTTGTTTCTTCTATTTTAGCAAAGTGAGAGGATAGATACGACTAAAACTTCGACTCTTCCTAAAACTAAAACGAGACATCCCAAGCCTCGGCCAAAATCGTTGCACGAGTCTGCCATGCCATCGTCCGAAACTAGGTCGTCTAACTCCAACCTGGCTAGTGTGGGAGGCAGTAGAGGAAGCAGAGGATCTCAGCTCAATTTAGCAGGTTAGATAAAAAAAAATTGTTACATTTTAAAGTAGATTAAAATAACTGGGAGTCTTCTTAAATTTATTTATTTTAGGGTTGTGTCATACTGTGTTGGTTAAAACTTACTGACAGTACCATAAATCGTGTATTAAACACCCATTGTAAAATCAATTTGTTTAAAATTGGGGGATGGGCGTTAGAAACAAGACAAGTATTATCTATGTTCTGAACTATATTCTGTCTAGGGAGGAGTTTTCTGTCAATGACTTAAAAGTTAATTCTCATTTATTCACAAATTTAGTTATTTATTTAATTATTTATTTATGTATGTTCCATACACAAGTTACAATATAAAAGATTAAAACAAAAACGTTGAGTAAAAACAGTGAGGACAACTACAATGGAGGGGGAAATGAATCAGGACAGCAGACTACTATCCTCAGCATCTTGCAGAACTGCCATGCCGTCGTTTTGCAATTGTGCCTCCCAAACCAAGGCCACAGCTTTCGAGCCACCCCGACAAGTCTTCACCAGCAGATTGTTTGAGGCTAGTGTAAAGGCAGGCCGTCGGAGAGAAAAACCTTCGTTTGTCAACGAACAATTTTTTTTTTCTCTATGAGCGCCCAAATGCCTCGATTTTATAACCTCAGCCATTTTCTCAATAATGCCTCAATTCCGGGGGGGGGGGCCATTTTCTCAATAATGGACAGAAACGGCCAAACTCTTCACCATTTAATAGCCTGGAACAATATCTACCTCTTGGAAGCCCGAATATGAAAATTCAATCTAGAAGATTCACAATCAACATTTGAAAATCTCACGCAACCAACCGCAGTGCTCATCATTTCCGGCCGCCATTATTGTAACTCAATGTATATTTGCAATTTGCTTTCATTATTCTTTTAGGGCAAAAAGCCCACAAACACTAGCTTGGTTGTGAATTAGGAGGGGCTTCCTTCATTGGTACTTAACCTCACATAAATGTGGATACAGATATTTTAAGTGTGATATTTTTTATTGTATTTATCTGCAGCAAATCCTATAAAAAATTTCCACTACGATCCAAAACTGTCATTTAACTCAAAGGTTAAAACATCCAACTTAATTAATGCGTTATAGCATTCATCTAAGCTAGTCTATTTAATCTTTTTATATATTCTTTTACCCCCAGAAACGCTACCATTAGTCCGAAACAATTCGACATTGGCATTTTCACTGACACAAATTTTTGTGTATATATTTTTGCTTTAATTCTCCATCAAACTCTGACAGTGACCATCCGAATACAAAAACTAGCTTTTCATTCAATTAAGTCCGAATTATCTTGTAAAGATCTGTTCCCAAAGCCAACCAAAAGTTCAACTGTGCATTAACACTCCGGGCCCCCCCCCCCCAAAAAAAAAACCTAGTTGTGGTGTATAACACTGCAGTTTACAGTTAAAGCTTGTACAATTTAATAGTAGTGATTTATTCATTACCCAAGCCTCACTACTAAGCTTTAACAAGAGCCATTTCACAAAGCAATCATGTAAATACTCAATTAATAGTCCATATTTTAATGCAAAGGCCTTTTCCCAAAGTTCACTTGAGTCAAACTCAATTTGGCCTGTTTTTCCATGCCCCAGTCACTCCAAGCGGCTCTGCACCAAAACCCTTTGCTCTCCCGACTTTTCCATTGTTCTCCTGGCCCTCCACCAATCAGACCCCCGCAGCTCTCCTCGGTGTCCGCACTTTTGCAACCAAAATCCACTGCTCCAGCATAAAAAGCCCCAGTTGCCCTCCCTCTACAGCTCAGTCAGCACAGCTTTCAGATCTCAAAGCTAGAAGGGTCACGCCAGTCGGGAGTGGAGACGTCGCGTCCGAGGATCCCATGCCGGGCAAAATGGTAGTGGTTCGTATGTTTATACTAGCTTTTGAAAGTTTAATTTAGGCCCTCCCCCCCAAGTCTAAATTCATAGTTTAAAGGTTTTAACATAACTTCTAGCCTAGAGAAAATTATGAGAGGTGACGCCATTATCGGCATTTTTGGTCCCCCATCCACATAACGTCAGAGTGGTTCTCTTATAAAAACCAAAACGTTTTCTTGTTTATTTTAAATGTAACTTTAATTTAAACACTGACGGTTTGATCTTTGTGTAAGACTCAAGGGAAAAATAACGTTGGGCGTACTTTATAATCAAGCGAGGCTTTTATAATTTAAAATTTGAGGAGTTGGCTTATCAACAGCAACTCTGAGAGGGTGATCTTTTGTTTAAAGCACTTAGAAACATAACTGTGAAACGGTTGATCTTCATGCGTGATTGAAACATACTGTTTGATAGATTGTAACCAGCGGACGCTGTTCAGTCTTGCGGGTGTCTCAAGAGAGCACTCAGTACTTTACTTTTTCTAATCTGAAAATTTGAGTTTTATTCAAAACAACTGTTTTCGTTTTGTCTGATCTTGTGAATTACTAAAATGTAAATTCAAACTTATTTGCTTTTCCCACGTTGTCAAAAGCTATTCTAGTGAACAAAGATTTGTAAATTGTATTTTTGCCAATTGTTAAACTGCTTTATTAAAACCCGGAGTTTTAAACTTCAGTTCGTTCATTAGTCGATTAATTGTTTGGGTGTAAAATAAATATGTAACCCATCTTTAGTTTTAGCCTCCGTTAAACAGTTAACTTAATTCCACCGTTGGTGGCAGTGAATTACCAGTAGTGTTAAGGTTAGGCCCCTTTAATTAGGACACCGACGCTTCAGTCCCCATGCTGGGACAGTAGCCCAAGCTGTGCTTATGCCGTAAAAGTCGATATAATCACCGCTAAACCTTAAGCTGAAACTCGGTGTCAACCAAGGAAACCGGGGGCGTTACAAGCATCTCAGCCGTCGTAGCGTCTGCCGTTACACCAGAATCGTTCCCCACAGGGTAGCTTGCTCAGCACTGCAAGGTCAAGCGTGAACATTTTGCCATCATGGTAGGCATGATGGTTATGACAATGCAGAGGAAGGTGTTGAACCCTTTTAATAATGCCATGATAAACGATGGCAAGCCGTTTCATGGTTGTTTTTTGGAAGTCGACACATGTTGAAATGTCGTCGAATCCAGTAGCATGAGTCTTGTGAAGCTGGATAGATAAGATGCAAAGCTAAAGGTATGTAGCACCATGTTAGCTGCCCTGCAGAACTCGCTATGAATCTTTCGCATGAGCGTCATCAGTTAGGTCCGTTGCAAGTTCACTCCAAGATAACGAAAGTCAATTCGTACGGGAGCTGTATCTTCATCAACCCCTCCAAAAACCATTCCCACAGATTTATTGGCTTTAAAGGTTAACGCCATTGTCATACGTTAGGTACAAGAGTCTATCCGGCTGAAACTGAAGAGCCTGCCTGCTGGGTGCCAGGAGAACAATGTCGTCAGCAAATGTAACGACGTTCATGGCGACACCATTTATCCAACAGCCAGGTGTCATTTTGGAAATGCTAGAATTTGTTCCATAGAGGACCACGCAGAAGAGAAAAGGTAGGGTAATTTCTTGTTGCACTCCACAAGTAGCCATAAATGGGTCAGGGAGGTGTCCTTCCCAGTTCACCTGGATGGCTTGTCTTTTATAGCAATTACCAGTGAGGTCAATGCTATACAAAGGAAGCCCTCACTGACGAAATAGAGCTGAAGCACTGAATTATGAGCCACCTTGTCGAAAGCTTTAGCTACGTCCACGAAGCAAGCGTACATCCAAGAAACCACTTTCATCTCTGGATGGTGTCCTTTACTGTGAACACCGCCAGCGAGGTGGAGTGCTTCGCTCTGAACCCAAATTGAGCATCACACGTGGAAGTCGGCTTTGAGGCGACCCAGTTTAACAAGGTCCAAAAGTTTAGCAATAAGATTATTAGTACGATGGCACGGTAATTCTCACTGGTGGAGCAGTCACCAGTCGTCCTTTTTAGCCAGCCAGAAAAAAAGCGCCCACTAGCCAAAATGAAACAATTGCTGGTCTGCATTAAAATTCATGTTTTTTCGCAGTGCAAGAAACAATTGCAAGTCTGCATTAAAATTCATGCAACTCCCTTTAAAAACGTAGTAGAGGCTTCATTTTTTTAAAACAGCTTGCAATATTTAGCGGTAAATTGAATATTCATACAAAAATTTATAAGGCATAGTTTTTTTGGTTATTCCGGGTCCGTCATCGATGATCCGCCTCCTTTGGTCGTCTTGGTCGACACTATGTCTCGACATGCTCACTTCCCTTCTGAGATCACCCTGACAGACTTTTGAAAACAGTGGAAGATATCATCCCAGACTGCTTTCTATATAAGCCCTCACCTCAAGCGACCGAACCCTTCAAGAACTGCGGTCTTTCTACAGGCCTTGGGTTTGGTCTCCGCGACCAGATTCCTCGACAAAACGCGGATCTCGGTCAATCAACAACACTACTCACCACCCTGCTTCGTGCAGGAGGTGTCCTTTTGGGTACGGTGCACTGCTGGAACTAGTTAAGGATCATCCACCGCTTTGACCAGGCAAAGAATCTTTTTCTTTTTTCTGACCGGGGAAGGGACCGCCAATCCTCGGAACTTCAATACCTATCCCCAATCCAAGCTTTCACAGCAGGTGTAAAGATGGATTTCGGACCCCCGGAAAGTGTTGGTACCTATGTTGGTCCTCCGAGACAGTGACCGTTTCCGGCGTCTAGGCTTCAGAGCGGCTTCTCAAGCAGATGTCCTCAGCACGGTCGCCATTGCTTTGTACGAGAAGCGCTCCACTGGTCGGTCGCCCAATGAAACCAGAGATCTAGCCTACTTGATAAGCCAAGTGTTCCGTAAAGCTTGTTTCACCACGTCCCACTCCCTGAACTGGTCTACTCCACTCTGTTGCTCCTAGATGTCGTCCTCAATGCAGCACCGAATCTTCATGGCTCTACCCGGCATGTCCTTCGTAACCAGCTGATCCACGAATCCGACACACTCTTTCGGGGCCTCCTTCCCAAACTCACCCCTCACTTAAGATATTACACGCAAGCCAAAGCCGACCAGACCAAAGGTCTCTCATCGACAGCGACCGGTGCGCCACCAGGCATCCTGTGATTTTTAAAGATCTCCGTCTCATGCACCTCAGTCGCCCTTTCGGAACAAAGGCCAGGAGCGTGGAGCTAGTCGCTCCTATTGCCGCACTGCAACACCCGACCGTCGCGGTCGCCATGCGTTCCCCGATCCCCGGCAGCGGCCCAAGAACCCTCGTTGATAATTACTCTCGGACTCGTCCGGTGCTTGGCCGTCTACGGTTCTTCCTCGTCGCATGGCAAACCATCACTTCCGATCAAGCCGTGTTCTCCTTTGTCGCTCACGGATTCTATCCCTCTTTCTACCAGCCCCCTCTTTCAAAACATGCTATACGAGCTGCTCCTGATCCAGACCGGCCAGGGTTCTACAGTTGAATTTTTCAGTGTCACAAGAAGACTGGAGACCTCAGGTTAATTTTCAACCTTCGCCCCTTAAACCAGTTTATCATGAACCCCCACTTCTAGATGGTGATTGTGGAAATGATTAGCCACCTGCTTCTCCATCACGACTGGACAATTTCTATAGCTCTTGCTGACGCCTACCTCCACATTCCACTTCCTGTATCTGTCCGGCACATCTTCCGATTTATTTACGACGGTACGGTCTACGAGTTCCTCTGCCTTCCGTTGGTGTTGAACGCGGCTCCCCGCATCTCCATGTTGGTCCTAAAGCCTGTTCTCGCCTTTCTCCACCAAAATCAGATACGGGCCGATGCCTACCTCGACGATTGGTTCCTCCCTCACCAAGACGTGCCAGTTGCTCTGCAATCATGACTCTACTCCGGACCTCCTCGGTCGCCTAGGCTTCGGCGTCAATCTGCCCAGTCCCGCCTTACTCCGTCCCATATCTTCGTCTTCCTTGGCGTTTATTTCAACCTGTCACGAGCTTCTGTCATGCCCTACCCGTACAGACTGTCTGTCCTTCTCAACAAGCTTCGAGCCTTCCTGCAGTTACCAACCTTCACATTGTCACACCTCAACTCTCTCATTGGGTTTTTGGTATTCGATAGCACTGCTCGTCCCTTATGGCAGGTGGATGGTCCAACCTCCCCACCATTTCCGCATCGACGAATGGACCGACCAGCTGTTTCTTCCAGACGTCATCCTCTCTCTTCAGTTGTCACAGACCTTTCCGTTTGCCACACCCCTTTGGTGGATGGACGTCCACCCATCCAGAACGTCTCTCCATTAGCCCCTTCCGGACATTTACCTATTTTTTTATGCATCCCTACAAGGTTGGGGTGCTCACGTCAGCGACCAGATAATATTCGTTACTGGCCACTGGACACCATGGATCACATCAATATTCTCGAGCTCCGGGCAGCCCTCAACGGTCTCCAACATTTTCAGCTTTTTATACAAGGCAAGACTGTTCAAGTTCACGTCGACAACACGACCACGATAGCTACCTACAGAAAGGAGGGGGCATCTAGTCTCGGTTCCTGCATCAGGTGAAGTCGTAACATCTTTTTTCTCTGCATAACTCTTTGAACAGTCTTACTCTCGCGTCACATTCCGGGCAACCGTAGTTCCCACCAGCAGGAGAATGGGCCCACAAAACATCCATTTGCTCATCTGTCTTCCAGATTTGGGGCGACCATTCGTCTACATCTTCGCCACGACGCTCAATGCCAAACTTCCCCAATTCGTGAACCTGGTCCCCGACGACCGTGCTTGGGCTGTGGACGCCCTTACCCTGAATTGGGACTGTCTCTTCGGGTGCCTCTTCCCACCAACCAAGCTCCTGCCTTTGGCTCTACGCAAGATTGCTTGGTTGCCTACCCTATTTCATCATGATTGCGCCCAACTGGCCCTCGGCCATCTGGTTCCCCCTCCTGCTCAGTCTCCTGGTCGCCTCGCCACGATGTATGCCGAACGTACCAGACTTCTGTCCCAGCAGGAGGGGACCGTGCTCAACCATCGCGCATGGTCGCTCCGACTACACGCATGGCTACTATCGTCTGACTGCTTGAAACAGCAGGCATATCTCCAGAGCAGGACTGTCACATTGCTTCCAAGTCTGTCCGAACCTCTACCAACAAGATCTGCGACAGCCATTGGCGACGATGGATTCGTTGGTTGTCCCATGGCAGGTCAGTCCTGTTGGTCCCCCTCTTCCACAACTGTTGCTTCTCCTAAACTATCTCTTTGACGTGAATCTTAGTGGGTCCACTATCCTTGTATACCGTTCTGCCCTGAACACAGTTTTTAAAGGTGCAGGACAATTGATACTTATGGATGACTTTCTTATCTCTGCGCTACTGAAATCGTTCGAAATAGACCGACCGGTGACTTGGCACTTGTTCCGGATTGGGACTTATCCATCGTTCTCACGTCCCTTCTCTCGGCGCGCTACGATCCCCTTTCGTTGTGTCACCTCAGCCACCTGGCCCACAAAACCGTATTCCTTGTTGCATTAGCTGCATGCCTCCGCTGCAGTGAATGTCAAGCTCTCACTTCCAGTACTGCAGACTGTGTCTTTCTTCCAGAGTATTCCGGGGTCACCCTGACCCCTCAGTCATCCTTTCGGGGCAAAACATAGAAGCCCTGCGAACGATTTCAACCCTTCATTATTCCGGTTCTCTCCAACATCCTTGGTGACGAACCCGAGCGGGCTCTTTGTCCTGTTCGTGCAATTAGTTTCTACCTCAATAAGTCCAAGCCTATGTGGCGCGGTCGTTCTCAGCTCTTCCTACCATTCACGACCGCATAGGGCGAGACTACAACACAGATGGTCGCTACTTGGATCGGTGATCTTTGACGCATACAAGGTGCTCGATGTTAAATGCGCTGACCAAGGCATACGTTTCACCGCTCACAAACTTAGTGTTATCTCCACCTCCTGGGCCTACCGCAGTAACGTCCCTATTACTGACATCATGGAAGCCGCTTCATGGAGAAGCCCGACTGTGTTCACGTGTCATGACCTTCGAGATATGTCTGCCCACGCGGACGGACTGTACCGCATCGGCCCCTTCGTGGCCACCAAGCGAGTAGTTTAATCCCCTTAAGCAATACGCTCCTTCCGTCCACCGTTTCCGATTCTGATCGTTTCCAAAGAATTTTTTGAGGAATGACACGCTACCCAAGGGGCTCCGTCAAGTGGCACCCACCGCCTTTGACGAGGTCTGTAGAGTGCTAGATATTCAGGTAATGGATATTTTTATGGCACATAGAAACTTCAAAATACCAGTATTACCTGGTTGATTTTAGTTTCTGTCGCCTTAATGAAAATATACATTATCTTTTCCCACCCTCTTCTCCTCTGTGTCGCCACTAAGACACTTAGAGGAACAAAAGATGAAGCAACATCCACCTCCAAAGCTTATATAGACTGAACTTTATAGTTGGTAGCGGCGCCGGGAGGCTCAAGAACTTAATTTCTAGAATGCACAGCATAAGCAGAAGGAGAATGCTAGAAATTCAGGTAATGGATATTTTCATTAAGGCAATAGAAACCAAAATCCACCAGGTAACATGGTATTTAAAGTTTTTAATTAAATAAAATTGTCAAGTCTGTCAGTAGTGCGTTAATCCCTCTCGGAGCGGCTGCCCTGCTCGGCAACTTCCTTCTACTCAACAAAATGTAGGCCTGTTTTGTAGAAATGGGTATAACCCCATTATAGCTGTAATTATTTATACCTATTTGGCAATCTGTTCTGAATTAAAACCTATGAAGTAGTTTTGTCTCCTCCTTATGGGCTAACAAAAAAAATGTATTTTATTTTCAGTTATTCCAGTCATTGACTAAAGCATGTGGTGGTCGAGTAACGAAGCACTTCAGCAAAGCGTAGGCTAGGCATATTCACGACTATTTCCATTTGTGGAAGTGTCCGAAATCCAAAGTGTTAAAAAAAAAACTCCAACGGAGATCAATTGTTCTGCAAATATTCAAACTTCTATTTCAAACTTGAATTCGCGTAAATGGCGCAATAATGGATTGGAACGGAAGGCAACCGATCAAGCGATGTGAGACGGGCAGGGTGGCTGCCGCGAGTCGAGGCTCCGTGGTTGGCGGCTGCGGCCTAGGCCTCATTTATCGGCAGCGGCCACTCTTATAGTGTCGTGCTCCGATCCAATCGAGCACATCGTATTTCGATTCACTTCATGATTTATCACTCTGTTTACGATACAAAACGTTATTACAGTCTTCCTTAGTTATATCTCTCTAAAATGTCCACAGTTTGCTAATTTACTCCAGTCTCTGCACGACTTAAATCAAAATCTGATTTGGGAGAGCTGCTACGCTATTCAATGGCCACCATCTTTTTTTTTTTCGAAACTCTTGGGGGCAGCAAGCAGACAACTTGAGAAAAAATTAAATATTGGCGTGAAACTAGTCACGTGGTTAAAATTGGCGGTAAACTTTAGCTGACACTTGTCTTTAGTGAATGATGGCTGCAGGAGTGACTAATGCACCATGTGGATTGACGCACAGCTCAATAAAGTGGCTCCCATCAATTCTACGGGTCCGGCACGCGATGTCTAGCATGCCTTCCCGTTAAATTTATGGGTCCAGCGCGCAAAGGGTTAAAACAACATACGGCCTGCCTTATAACAGCCACACGCAATCATTTGTCCGCGCTCTACAGTCGTGAGATCGGCGTAGTAAAACTACAACGTCACTTCTGCCCTCGTCTTCTCGTGATCACGTGAACGACGCGGAACGACGTGTGGCCCAGGGGCCTTCGACTATCTACCGGGTCGGTTCACTCAGTTGAACACGTCTCAGCTATAACAGTTTATCCCGTGGTAAAGTATACACCAGCGAGATTCAGTTGGTGACGTATTTGCTGCCAAACCAAGCCTCGAAGCAGACGACGCTTGGTTTTTCAAAGTTAACAAAAAGGTTCGTTTCAACTAGCAGCAGTTTCTTATTATTTGCAAAATACTTACCTCCAGTATGCATGCTAAATTCGCTGAATTTGGCTGTTCCCATGCTCAAACAATCAAATTTCTTGAATTCAACGCCAGTTGCCCGCATTTCCCGCTAGGCGCGCTGCAAGCGTCACCG
This sequence comes from Lithobius niger, assembly GCA_023313725.1. Taxonomy (NCBI): domain Eukaryota; kingdom Metazoa; phylum Arthropoda; class Chilopoda; order Lithobiomorpha; family Lithobiidae; genus Lithobius; species Lithobius niger. The sequence goes on from JAHWFP010193335.1 coordinate 36,315, forward strand.
CTGCAGCCGCCTGCCTCCTGGGGAAATCCCCATTCGCTTTTGAGCATACGTGGAGGAAAGACGTGTGTGTTCCCTGCTCTACAATGGCCGCTAACGGCCAGGATGAACGGTAGTACGGTTTTGGTGTTGTGAGTGAAGTTGTTTTTAGTGTAACTTCCATGAAGTTGCATGCCAACGTTCGGAATTATTTCAACCAAACGAAATGGGATTGTGTTCGAGGATTCGGTGAGCACTGCCCTACTTCGTATTAACGGTGTAAAGGCATGAGGTCTAAAAATTCTGTCGATTGGTTAGGAGACCCGACACCAACCATCAACAACTCGGGGACATCTTTTTTTTTTCTTAGCGCCAAAAAGCGCTAGGCCTATTTCTTCACCTCCAACTTCAAAAATTCGTATCTTCCTAGAAAATGGACCAAATCGACTCTAGTTTGCAGCGTTTAATAAACCCGAACTTTATCCGACATCCTGTGAAAACAGAACTTGAAATTTCATCATACTTTGGTCTCCAACTCAATTTGAAAAAGTGCTCAAACTGAGCGCCGACGCACGCAATTTCCGTCGCCACTTTCTACAAACATGTAAATATTTATTTGTATTTCTCGAATTTATTTCTAGGCATAAAGCCGACTAGCTTAGTGCTGTGCTAGCTTACATGTTTAATACATCCTCAATGTTTTTATTTTACTAAGGTGACGATTTTAGCAACTATGAAAACTTTGACCACATCCACGGTATTTTTGCGGCTGCGATAATACATTTAAAATGTTATGCGTTATAGCATTTCAAACACTAGCTGGTTTATTTAATCTTTTACCTAGGCTTTTATAAAGAGCATTATTTAACGTAACTTTTTCTCATGAACTCTACCTTGTTCAAAATGGCAACACAACTACGATTATTTTACCGGACATTTTCAGTGTGTATCTTGTATTTTTATTTCAGGGCTCCGACCATATTGATCTCAATTCCGAATGCACAACATAGCCTTTGCCTTCAATTAATAACAGTTTATTTTAAATTTGAGCATCAAACTTTGTCTCCCCCCCCCCCCCCCCTTCCTTCAATAGTTGCAATGCATAACATTGTCGTTTTAATAAAAAAAAAATGTATAGGCCTATTCTCACATTGTTATGAGTTTAACTCAATGCACTTCTCAAGCCAAGGCCTCTAAAAACACCCAAAGTCGGCAATTTCCTTTGCCATCCAAGCTCCTTCAATTCCCTTCCAATCAGAACTCAGTATTTACATTCCCCTCCACTCAGAGCGCTCAGCTACCCTGCCCGTCCGCGCCGTCATGCCAACTTCCGGTAGTGACAGCTCGGCCGGTTTTGGTCAGTCTCTCCTCCTCCAAGCATCCACCTCTACCCCACTCTCCCCCTCCGTCGCTCTCCTACAGTACCGCGGTTTCCCTCCTACCTGCAGCCAGGCAGCAGCTATAAAACCAAGCTGATGGTGAATTTCGTTAGCAAGGACTCAAAGGCTAGAGGTCACTACGGCGGTCGGAGCAGAGATGTCCACTCCGAAGGTTGCCATGCCGGGCAAGGTAGTGGTTCAAGGGTAACTAGTTTAGTTTAATAGAATTTGATTTTTGGAACAGAATTTCTAAATTTTTAGTCTTAACTTTAAACTTAAACTTCTAGACTTTGAGGGAACTTATGGGTAGCCAAACGCAATCGGCATTTTGGTTTAGGGCACCCATAATTTAAGGGTTTAAGGTCCCCTTCCTAAAAACCGGCTTTTTTTCTTTGTTTATGAACTCAGTGTTCATTAAATAATCCAAGATCACCGAGTCTAGCATGTGTGATTGTTGAAGCAGGAGTTTTCAAAAATGTAGTTTTCCTTGTAACACTAACCTAGATTCAGTGTGATGATTGACTGATTTTAGTGCAAGAGTCGCTAAAGCTTTCAAAGACTATTTTACATTCTACAAGGGTCATGTTTGTAACTTAGAGAGTTGCGATAACTCACTCCGACTTTTTCCAGTCAAAATTGTAATGTGAACTTTAACTTTAAGTTCAGTGCTGATTTAATTGTAAATCACGTGCTTTTAATTGTAAAGCCCCAGTTCTATTTTGTAACCAACTAGTTACTACGTGTGTATGAATCTTGTCATGTTTTATTAAAAACTGAAAAGAAAGTTGTTTGGAACAACATTTTTGACTTCGAGTCCAATTTAATTTGCAAGGGTTATTTTAATTACAAATCAATTTTTATTCTAACTCCGAAGTAGGCAATTAGATTAACTACCCATCGTGGTGGCAGTGAACCATGATTAGATAGGTCTTTATAATTTAGGTAGGACACTGACGCTCTTCTCCTAACCGTGCAGTAGACACGCTATGCTGTTTTCACGACAAAGTAAAAACCGTCACTTATGAATTCATCTAAAATATCCACAAGCACGCCAGATGTCGGTGCTATAGACAGTAGGCACCTCAAGACCCTGTAAGCGCCGTACAACGGTCTTTTTGGCCAGGTGACATTTGTTGTCGTTTGGGCAGCGAACCGGACAATGCACGTGGCGAACTGGACAATGCATTTGGCGGGCCGGGCAATGGGCCTATTGTTAATTAGCCGAGTTGTGTTTACTTTTATTTTTGTTTTTCAATAATAAAGGTTACCGTAAATCACCCAACGGTGATTTGGCTTCGTTAATTAACGTCGTTTCTTGTAGCGAATTGAGCTTACTTCAATTTTTGTTTCGAATTTGTGAAAAGCAGTTGGCCACAAAGGCATCGCGTCGATCGTAGTGGGACAGATTCGGACCGAATAAGTATATGTAGATTTAAATCTAGTTGAATTATAAATGCACGAAAGGCAGGTGAAGGTGATAAAATTAGTTTGTTCTGGTCTTAACTTAAATGATAGTTAGCTTCGTTTATAAGCCTAGTGTGAAAATATCTCGTCCTAACCTTAAGTCGCCCAGAAACGGTGATGGTCAAGGACAGAGATTGTCAAATCTAGTCGAACTATAAGAATGGCAAGACTAAGATGACAATACACTAAAGTCAAGTGAAGGTGATAAAATTGTTTGTGTTGATCTTAACTCGAGTTATAGCTACCTTCGTTTACTACGGTAAAGCTATAAATGTGCTTAGTGCGAAAATATCTCATCCTAACCTTAAGTCACCCAGAAACGGTGATGGCCAAGGACAGAGATCGTCCAATCTAGTCAAACTGTAAGAATGGCAAGACTAAGATGGCAATGCACGAAAATATCTCGTCCTAACCTTAAGTCACCCAGAAACGGTGATGGCCAACTATAAGAATGGCAAGACTAAGATGGCAATGCACGAAAGGCAAGCGAACCGGCGAACCAGGCCGCTATATGCAGTCGCACGGGGCCACTATGCCCAATTTTTTTGGCGTTGGCATTCCACGAAATAACGGCGAACCAGGCTGCTATATGCCAAGATTTCAGCGTTGGCAAGTTCATGCCAGGTACAGACAAGCTACCACTGTAGAGAGGTTAGTAAAGTTGGGATGTAGGTAGGGTCCCCCCCCCCCCTTTTATTTTTTTCTTCGACTGTCTTCACTTCCTTGGGTCCATTTGCTGTGTGGGGAATTGGCCGCTATACGCGGTCACACGGGGCCACTATGCCCAATTTTTTCAACCCCCCCCCCCCCCCCCCCACACACACACCATAAAAAATATATATATATATGCCCTGGCAACACGACACTAGGGCCGAGTGTCCTGCGTGTGTTCGGCATTTAGTGGCTCGTGCAAGGAACAGTTTACAAGAGGAACTTATTTCTGTCGTGTGTTCATGTAGCTAAGCAACCCTCTCCATTCCATTTAGCGAGTCGGGTCAGTCAGCTTGGCTTAGAGAGATCTTTGCGATCTGGTGAACGAAAGGTCCCCGGTTCAATTCATGTAGCTTGCTTTTATCTATTAAAACCATCAGTTGGCGACCTGGCACATTGCTCTACTTGCAAAGAGACTGGCTTTCGAAATTACACTCATAGGGATATCGATGGGACCATGTTCACTAGGCGAATGGATGCGGTGCTCTGGTCAGATTTCTAGAGGACTATCCGACAACTTTTCTGCTGTGGGACCAGGGTAAGAGTTAATTGAAATCGCCAATTGCAGCTTTTGAGAAACCTTGCATCGTACGGGGTGGTTTGATTGCGGCGAGTGGAGGTGAGACATGGAAGAAAGCGTTTTAGAATCTACAACCAGGTGGAGACAACAACTAGACTGACATTCTAGAGGGTTGTCGTTAAAGCAGTCGGTTTCAGGGTTGGTCCCTTCGCGAGAAACGGAACTGCAACTCTTGACTTTCTGGTGGGTGACACACACACTTTCAAGCGAGATGGCAGAAATTGGTGAGGAGGGATCCCCCTTTGAGCATTCAAAAAAAAAAACAGGACTCCACCCCAAGTAAAGGTACCGAACTTCCCTGAGGCGAGTACTCCCCAGAAAGGATGCGCCTAGACCTGGTTTCTACAGACACCTACTTTCATGAGAACCACAATGTGCCAGTTTGACCAAGATGAAGCAAATTTACGTTGCAGCATACGTGCAAATTTCGCACGTGTAGTTGCATTCTCGGCGTCAACAGCGGCTTGCAGAGAAATGCGGGAAATTTGGGAGTTAAAAATAGTCAGTGAATGTCTACACATCATGGAACGAGCTTTGTCGTTTCAGAAGGACAGTCTAAATAGCTCCTCTCGACTGGTGCTGAACATTCTTCCGGAAAAGGGATGCGATCCTGGAATCTCCAGTAAATATCACAGCAGATGCGGCGTGATAGCTCCGACTCATGCCCATTCATGGTGCCACAGAGCCTTTTGGAGGTCAGCTCTCGGGGTTGGCGCCAGAGGGAAAGACGAAGACGACACAACAACCAACAATGGGTAGAGGTGAAAGGTTCAAGGCAAGAATTAGGAGTAGGTCCCTGTCAACCTACCCAACACTAGTTCTAGGATATGGCAGTCACGATGGACGAGGAAGGGGTGTAGGACGAACCACAGGTCGACAGAGGTGCTTGAAAATCCTTGCCGCACAACCACCAAAAGTTTGAATGAGCAACAAGGCCGGCCCATCTCTCCTAGTCTCACCGCACGGCCGGCGACATGAGAAGAAGGGAAGGGAGACAAGATGGCAAGTCAGAATGAAGATAAGTAAAAGGGTGATGCCACACAACCCAAGAGTGTGAGCATTCACCAAGGAAAACTGTCCTCATCATCGAGTCATGGCTAGTGACACTGAGACACACAAAGCGTCACAATGAAATGGACAGAACGATGCAATGCCTATAGGGCGCCATGTTGCGGTGACGCTATGTAGCTATGTCGACATGATGCTTTGCAGCGGCACTTCGACACTACCACCGGTTTAACTAGGTTATAACACCGATCCCGTATCGTTGTTGGGGAAATTGTTTGAACCCAGTTGCGGTGACGCTATGTAGCTATGTCGACATGATGTTTTGCAGCGGCACTTCGACACTACCACCGGTTTAACTAGGTTTTAACACCTATCCCGTGTCGTTGTTGGGGAAATTGTATGAACCCAGTCTGATCAGGCTTCGGAGTTTTGGAGGCTCGCAAAGGTGGTGATGTGCGGTTAATGCAAAGTCGGACGAGGTGGAATCTACACTGATTCTGTTGGCGTCGGAAAGAATCGATAACCGCTTTGATGCGCTCGAACAACGGATTCTCGTTTAGCCTTCCTTTTCTTGTAACCGGATACCGGCCTCTGTCCCGACATCAGCTGACGAGGTGGAATCAGTCGGACGAGGTGGTGATCAGTCGGACGAGGTGGAATCTACACTGATTCTGTTGGCGTCGGAAAGAATCGATAACCGCTTTGATGCGCTCGAACAACAGATTCTCGTTTAGCCTTCCTTTTCTTGTAACCGGATACCGGCCCAAGTTCCTCCTCTGTCCCGACATCAGCTGACACTCCGCTGTGAGAAAGGCGACAGCCTTCTCCCTCGGGTGAAGCTAAGAAGGAGTCTAGATTGCACATAGTGGAAAGAAGCGTACGACTTCCGAATCCAAATCTCTGAATTCGGGGCAGAATAGTGTCAAATAGGAATGAAAAGTATAATGTTTCAGACAAACATAGCAGTGTACCTGTGAACGAAACTGATAGGATTGACATTGAGAAAAGAGTTGGAATAGGTAAGCAAAAAAAGGAATTGACAGCACGATCATTAAGTCGCGGCCTGTAATGCATGTATGTCGTCACCGGCATCTAGAATGTCGAGAGAGGTGTCATCAGTTTATGGTAGGTTTTCCATCATGACATCTGAACTGGAGCAAAAACAAAATAGTCCATCTCCGCGATACGGAAGACTTTCCTTAAACGATCAGGTCACCCTTTACAGTTCGCAGTTGTGCTAGCAAGGTGACATCACGCAAAGATATGCGTGGAGGACATTCACCAACTAAAGGCCTGAAAGTTGATCACGTACATTTGGCATACCTATTAGTTACGGCAATTTAGTTCAGTGAAAATGGGTCATCCCCAAACCGACATCGCTTCAAATCAACAACAGCAGAAAATCGCCAACATTGGGAGAGCTATTAACGTCGGCTTCTCGAAGACTAAATTTAACTGGACGCCTAATGCAGGACCGTCAAGGCTGACGTCAGCCGACTCTTTTGGATCATCCTGTTATTCCGTTATTCCGCTGCAGAATTTGGGCCTGATGATAAAAGTATACGGAATCTATGCAAAGTTTCGGTTTCCCTTTCGAGACATGGCAGAAACGGAAGATGTAAATGAAATGAAAGCAATTACGAATTGAAGGAATTGGTACAGGAACGAGCGGAAAGATTTCATCATTTGAAAGAAAAGAAGGGAAGGAAAGAGTCGACCGTTTTCCCAACCTCAATGAAGATCACACAAGTTATTGGGGACGGGAATGGTCACGTACGCCTTCCCTCCCTTTTGCCTGCTTCAACAAGGATTCGACTAGATCAAGTCCTCAACAGGGTCTTTTCTCATCACACCATTTGGCCAGCAGCTTCGTGGTTTCCGAACTTAATGAAACTGAAGAAAGCAGAACCTAATCCTCTACCCCTGACAGAGTCCTTTCGATCCCAACACAGAGGACGGACAATCCACGCATCGGCAGTGATTCTACGCCTTCACAGGTCGTTACTTTGAGGAGCAACCTGACACGAGACTGTTTCTCCAGAGAGGTGGCGGACTGTCTCCCTCACATATCGCCCTCAATTATCAGCGGTTAATTCTGTAGTAACTTGCATAGGAAAGTCGACAGTGGTGGCAAATCCAATGATATCAAAGCTAATTGCAGCGTTGCGAGCGAGAATGCTCGACCAAAGACGAATAGGTTATTTCCAACCTGGGACCTCCCGCTGGTTCTGACCAGCTTAACTAAACCACCGTGTGACCCACTGAGCACGGCGAGCACAGCTTTGTTGACAAAAAAAAAACCTAGCTTTAGTCGCATTGGCGTCAGCGGTGCGCCAAAGTGAGATGGCGGCGTTCGCTAGAGATGATGGTCTCCCTCTTCCCTAGAGACTGGTCATCAGTGCCGTTGGTGTTCCCAACGAATTTTAGAGTAAAAAATTCCAGACCTGTCATGACACCAATGCCCATAGCGATCCAAGCACTTAGTGGGAAAGTAACAAGAAGCGGTGGAGAGAAACTGCAGTGTATGACACGAATGCTCCGATACTACTTGGACAGGAAGGCGGAATCGGTCCAGAGAGTACAACACGGAGCAGGATGTTCGCCACTGTTCGTGGACGTCGACACAGCGTATGGGGAAGTGCTTCACAAACAAGTCTCGCCGTTCAAGCTAGGAAGCTGGATAAGTCTGGTAATAAAGAGAGCATACGAGCTGAGTCCAGCACATCCGGACACTCCAATAGAGATACGGGCACACGAGCAACGTGCCTTGTCAGCCTCCGGGGCCTATGGCTGTGGTACACCTCTGGACGAGGTAGTAGCAGCTGGGGCGTGGAGTAAAAGTACCATCATGAAACGTTACTTGCATGATATGAGTGGCGAGGGTGGAAGTGACATCGTAATGCAACACATCGTCACTGGCTCAAGGGCGCGCCAGTCGGTGAAAGTGTGATGCACACCAAGTAAGGCCATTAACAGTCACACCGGTGGAAAGCTAGATCACAACGGAAAGCTAAGGTCGTCATGGGGCTAAGAAGGCTTTTCAGACGATGTATCCACAGTGGAAAGGAGAATTCAAAGATGATAACGAGGTGTTAACTGTATGTTAAATTACTTGACGAGAGAGCTTGTCCTTTCTTGTTTTGTTGTCCACCTCCTTTCCGACAAAGTCAGCATGTATACTGGAGGTAAATATTTTGCATATAGTAAGAAATGAAAATTTTAACTTGTTAAAATTAATTTTTACTATCATAAAAATATTTACCTCCAGTAAAACCCGCCCGCCTCCCCGCTGACAGAACAAGAAAGGTTCCAAAAGCGAATGGGGATTTCCCCAGGAGGCAGGCGGCTGCAGCGGTGACGCTTGCAGCGCGCCTAGCGGGAAATGCGGACAACTGGCGTTGAATTCAATTAATTTAAGAAATTTCAGTGTTTGAGCATGGGAAAAGCCAAATTCAGCGAATTTAGCATGTATACTGGAGGTAAGTATTTTTATGATAGTGAAAACTAATTTTAACAAGTTGAAATTTTCATTTTTAACAAAATTAATGAATAATTATGAAATATCTGGTCACACAATCTTTGCTGAATGCAACAATACACGTTATCAAAACAAAATGACAAATTCTTACCAGATTACCCATGATGAGAGCTGGTCACGTCATTACCGCCAAACCAATGGCAAAAACAATGGCAATGATCGCTTGTGACGGTGCAGTCCGTCTGATAACAAACGTTGCGATTTTCAGTCGCATTATCGATTGTAGTGTTAGGTTAATGCACTTAAAACAATTTAGACAGTTGGAGCGATCCAGCGTACGTTTGATGTTGAGTACTTATTCGTTTGTTAGTCCAATTTTGTGTCGATTCATCAACAAAATCAAAACCAAGGAGTTGCAAGAATCAGTAAATTGGCGCGAAATGGGACCAGAGACGTCAGACGCGTTCGAGGTATGCAAAAATCCCAAAATCTCGCATGGTTTCTCGCGGTAAAGCGTAATACTAAGTAGGCGACCCTATTAAAGCTGCGTATAATCAAAGGTCCTGGTCTGGCCTAGCAGATGAATTGCGGGTCACGTGACAGCATTGACGCTAAAACTGTGTCGTCACAACCGAAAACAATGAAACGTCATGGTTATTGTAGGCAAAGGATCATACACGTGCGGGACGCAGTAAATAAAATTACCAATATTCAACAGAAAATCTCGTAGACCCCACATTTTAAAACTGATTTTTACCAAGGGATTGACTAACTGTAAGTAAATAAAACTTTGGAGCCGTACTTGATGTGGAGGATCGAGAAAAATGGCGCTGGGAGGAATGTCCTTTTAAAATAGTCGTAGTAGCTGGCTTGTAGTAGTAGCAATGAGCTTGGACTAGTAAGGCAGATAGGAAAAGAGCAATAAATCTATGAGCCGAAGGTCTAGCGAAGTGAAGATGTTCTGTATTGTATGGTCTCCCCTACAAAATTCATCATAATTCGCAGCTAAAACTGATTTCTAACCATACAAACTTACTGTAACATAACGAATTAAGATCGTGATTAAGATTAGGCGACCAATCATAGACGTGCATGATCTAGATTCTGTCTAGCGAAAACGCAATGCTTTTATTTTCATTTATTCACAAATTTAATTTATTTGGTCGTCCTCCTACCAATATCTAACATAATTCAAAGTCAAAACCAACTTTCCATACAAAACGACAACGCGATTTACATCCTGGAAGCACATGTACTGATGCAATTTTCCGGAACATTGACATCGTTTTCTGTTCTTCCTGGCGAGAGTCTTCTTGGAGAGAGTAATTCGGCTCCGGCGTGAACTACTCCTTCCGGAAAGAACAGAAAACTATGTCAATATACGACTTTCCAGAAAATTGCATCAACACTTTTGCTTCCAATTCGTCAATCGCGTTGTCTATTTGAAGGTTGGTGATGGTTAGAAATCAGTTTTAACTTCGAATTATGTTAAATATTGGAAGGAGGATCATCTAATGAACTAAATTTCTGAATAAATGAGAGTTAAGGTATTGTTTTACCGCTAGACAATCCAGATCACGTACATCGATGATCGATCGCGTGCGTAGGCCTAATATTTCCGAATTTTCCGTGATTACAAACGCTCCCATGAATCGTGCTGGATTAAAAGTTTTTGTTAAAAGATTTTATCGTAAATCATGTATTAAACGCCCTGTTGGAGCTAATGCCCCCCCCCCCCTCCAAACTAAAATGCTGTTAGGTTAGGTAAATCATGAAACAATGGAGCTAACGCCCACCCCTTAAATCTTTAGGTTTTCTGTTAAAAAATTAACAAAAAGCATCATATTTCTCTCTCATATAAGCTACATAATTGGTTTTTTTTATCACAGTAGTGCTTTTAACAATAATTAGGAGTATACCCGTGACTAGGCAATAACTGTCATAAATGATCCTTGAGTACCTTTAACAGTAACTTGGCATTAGGAAAATAACATGGATGACGTTATTTTCACAATCTGCTACATGCCCCTTAGCCCAAAAGGTTTATTTCTTTCCAACATTGACCTGAATTCAGTGGTTTTCTAATCTCAAACTCAAAAGTTACGTTACAATGTGAAGATGCAAGGTCCACAAAGCCCTCGCACCCTTCACACGGTTGTCCTTCACAAGCGAGTGAGCACGCGTGCCACCAAATGGCGCTCAGTTAGTCAGGGAGAGAGGACACATGGCTTCCATCATTGACATCGATTCATGTCGATTCCACAATAAATCGAAAAGCCAATGTGTTTCGACCCTTTCGTGCTTGCCTGAGATCGTCGGCAGTGGGTGACCCGACGCGTCCCAACAAGAGTTGGCGTCCAACAGGTCTTCCGATCACCCTGTAAATTCGAAAATTCCGTCACCCAAATCGACACAAGCAAAACGTGGCCACAAGGTGAGTGCTGCAGAGCCACCACATTGCAAATCCGTAAGTTTGAATCACCCAAAAAATGGATGAATGTGCCAATTGACTATGAACATTTATTCAGAACTGAACTGTGAAACATTTCAAAGGCACAAAAGTGTATGAAAATCATTTATTTGGCAAAAATTTGCAACCGAAAATCGTCATTGCAAGGCCGACGATCGGCAAATTCATTGTCAAAGAATTTGATGAGTATGAACGGTGCGAAGGCTTTGTGGACCTTGTACCTTCACAACAATAATAGGCAAGGATTGCAAACGATATTCAGCTGAGTGGATGAGGATGGAGCTCTGAACACAAGGTCATCAATCGTAGCACAGCAGTAAATAATGTCTTAGTCATATTGTATCCCTCAGCTCAAGTTTAAAATAAATATCAACATTATGTGTTATTAAATACGAACAAATAAATTCATATTATAAAATTAATGAAATAAGATATTCTCACCTTCCAGATAACCACTTGAGTGCAATCGTTTGCTCTGAGTGAGCTGTAGAGACTACTGCAATTCGGATTTATTGCATTTTAGCCTGTTTGAATTAAACTGATGTAAACTGCCTCCCAAACAATTGTGATAGCTAATGATATAAGGAGCTGTTAAAAAAATAACTCTAGGCTGTAGTGATTGTTCCCAAGGTAAAGTGCTTCAACCCTGTTATGTAAAGCTTAACGAAATTTATTTATAATTTTTTTTAATTTAATATTAAAGGATTTGTAAAATACACTTTGTGAAGGTATAATGCAAACTCGTGCAGATGTTAAAACGTGATAAAGAGAGGTAGTTTTACCATCAGGGTTGTGTAGAAAAACTCGCGGTGGAGCGAGTTGTCTGGTTGATTCCGATAACGAACGCGACTCCCACCAACATTTTTGTGTACAAATTTATGGATGATCTTTTTTAACACCCACTCCCGATTTTAGCCAAATTAACTGCATACGCCCATGGGTGTTTAAAATGCGATTTACGGTAACACAGAAAACTGACAATTTATGATTTTGACCTTCAACCATTTTAGGGGGCTGGGCGTTTAATATGCGATTGTCTTTTTCGATAACTCTGCCAAATTTTGATCACTTTTGCACTCGATGCGTATTTTATATCTATTTTTAATTCGACGTGTCACACGTCGAATTAATGCGGTTGTGGCCAAAAAACGGGTGGAGACAATTTATGTCAGCGACATCTCCTCAAAAGCCAGACACATTTTTTCAATTCTGATCCGGCAAAATTCAAGTATGTGGGTGGGTCACTTGCAATACCAAGTACAAAACGTATCATGCTCTATAGAATATACATAAGCTGTTTGAAGTACGATAACCTCTAACGAGGTTCTGAAGCGAAAAAGCGTCGTCCGATAGTGTACGATCTGTGGATGACGTCAGCCAAATGTCATCGTAAAGGTGTGCGCTCATACGAAAAATTACGGCGTGTAACTGCGCATTTCGGCAAGTCAGCTCTTCAAATTGCGGTCCGTTAGAGACTATGCGCGGACATCGAGATGGCTCCTCTCTTATCGCGAAGTACAATACGAAGTGAGTCGTCACTTACCTTTAGCGTTAATCTGGATGGTAGACCAAATTTTTACGTTGGAATCTGGACGGTACATTGAATGCGAGGCGCGCATAGCCTCGCTGCTCTGCGGGTGCGATATATTACAGTATTTTATTACTCTTGTTTGTGGTGGTGTTTCTTATTGAAAGAGTAAACAAAGCGAATGATGTCCTATTTTTACAGTGGCGGACTGGCAAGGCAGGGAAGGGCAGAATATTACTCCTGGCTCTAATTCTCCAATTTTTTTTTAAATTCGTAACAGGAAGACTCGCGCAAGTTTTATTGGTTCGATATTAGTTTTACCAACAAATTTAAAATTACAAATCATAATAATAAAGATAATTATAAAATGCTAGTAAAACAAGTACTTTGTATTGAGTAACAAAAATTGGCGGCATGAAATTGCAGTGTTATATTTAATGTGGAATTTGTCACAATTTTCGTGTGAATATTTTAACTTTTGTTAATACCCCTAAAAAGTGTAAATAAATTTAAAGTAGTCAACCTCACGTACCCTCAGCGCAATATGATTTCTCCTACTTCTCCCCCCCCCCCCTCCCAAATTATCTGCTGAATTTACTGAAAATATGGTGTTCGAAGATTTAAAAATGTAAACGTCTGATGAACAAGAACAAAGGGAACGGGCTCGAAAAACATCGCTGCAATTCATACTGTGAAAAGATCGATCCGTTATAAAATAACACTACCAAGTTCGCTAAAATTCACAACTCGGACTCGTGCTTAGTCCAACAAATTTTCGATACCACCCAGATATCTTCATCAGGCCTTGAGGATTTTTCTGCTTTCTACATCAACAACATCGTTGTTTACTTCGTTGTTCACTACGTCGTCTGCTTTGCACACTTTTGCATTCGAATTCGGCCGCGACCGCAGCCTCCCGTATTTATTGGGCTGCATGCGCTGTGCACTCGTGAGTCCCCATTGATGGTTCAACCGCTCGCTGAGTTCTCTTCGTACTAGGTGTGTAACTCTAGGGAAAGCTGGGCCTTGGATGTTCATCAAAAGCTCCCCGTTCATTTCATGTTGTTGAATAGCAAGTGATTCAAGGCAACGGAGGTGGGAATCTCGTGCCGAATTCGACTTGAGCAGGGTGCTTGTACCTTTCCAGTCCACCTCATGCTTCAAAGATTTGCAGTGGACTGCGATGCCGTTGTCATCCTTTTCATTCCTCACGTTGGCCATATGCTGGGCTACCCTGGTTCGTACACCTTTTCTGGTCTCTCCAATATAAACAGCATCGCAGTCTCTGCACGGAATCTTATACACTGCTTCTTTCGTATTCTGAACGGCCCCCATTTTCTCTTCGTCCTGCGATTTCAGTGTCTCACGCTTGCCTTCCACTTTGTCCACTTCCTTCTTTGCTGTAATTCTTTTCTTGAGTCCTTCAACATTCTTAAAATACGTTCTAAACCCTTGTTCTTTTAAAATCTTCTGCACTTTGCTCGCAACTCCTTCTACGTATGTTAAAGCTACTCTCGGGCCCCTTCTGTCTACTTCTTCCTCTCTTCTGCCTTCTTTCTTTGTTTCCCAATCTATGACTGCACATGCTTTCTTCCTTAACCTGTTTAGGAGTCCTCCAGGGTAGCCAAGTTTTAAAAACTTTTCTTTCACTCTTTCCAAGTGTGGTCTCGCTAATTCTTTCGTGCTCGCATTCCTCATCATTCGGACAAACTCATTCTGTGCCAATGCTTTGAGCTGCTCCTTCGGGTGCCCCGAGGTATAAGGAATAGCACGATCTGTCGCCATTGGTTTTACAGGTTCAAACATAACTTCTCCTCGTTCTCCTCTCATCAACTTCACATCAAGGTAAGGTAGAACTCCCTCTTTTTCTTTTTCTGCCGTCATCTTTATAGCTGGCCTCCAGTTGTTAATCTTCTTTAGCAAATCTTCGAACTTATCTTTCTTCACCGCCGAAAACACATCATCCACGTACCTCTTCCAGATCTTAACTCCTTCTATAGATTTCATAACCATTTCGTCCATGTGTTGCAGCACCATCTCCGCTATTATTGGGGAGCTGGAGTAGCCCATAGGGGCCCCTCCCACCTGCCAATATGTCTTGCCATTGAACTCAACATATATGGATGACAATAGTACTTTTAACATTGCTCTGTCTTTATCAAAATCGGCTCTCGGTACCTTCCATCTTCTCCGAGACAACGCCAACATATCAAGTATCAGCCGATGGTCAAGACTTGGAAAAAGCTTAACGACGTCGAATGATACCATAATCTCATCTTCGACGTCGTTAAGTGACCAAGTGACAAAGTGACAAAGTGTGCAAAGCAGACGACGTAGTGAACAACGAAGTAAACAACGATGTTGTTGATGTAGAAAGCAGAAAAATCCTCAAGGCCTGATGAAGATATCTGGGTGGTATCGAAAATTTGTTGGACTAAGCACGAGTCCGAGTTGTGAATTTTAGCGAACTTGGTAGTGTTATTTTATAAAGGGAACGGGAAACTGTAAAACAATGAAGCTTTCAGTTTGTTTTTTGTTTTTTTTTGTAAGAAAGCCAATATCAACTCCGATAAAAACTTTTCTGGTCAGTGATTGCATCGTCGCACACAAGATTCTGGCTTATTTGCCGTATCGTAGTAGCAAAGTTACGAGACAATCTTTATTAATATAATGTGCAATATAGTAGATTACCAGGCATTCAGATTTTTTAGTAGTGTCCTGTTGGTATGTCTGCCGTTACAACTGCATACATCAATTACACATTTTTCTTTATTCTGCCATATAACACGTCGAATTACAAATGCAGTGTAGTGCATCGTTGTTTTTAGCTCTATCCATTAGGGCTAATCCCAACTAAATAGCTTGATGTCTTTTTTTGCAACTATTTGAAAATTGGCAACCGCCTGCTACAGTGGAAATTCATCAACATAATGAGAATTAATAAACTTTTTCCAACACTTGAAGCACAACACATACACTTATTCCAAGCATACACGTTTCCAAGCATCACTTGATTGTGCTTGAAGTGGTGGAAAAAGTGAATTAATTCTCATTATATATTTGCAACTATTACAAGGAAAAAAGAAATGGGTGTCTATGCAAAAAGCTTTAAGTTGTACGGCTCTGAAAACTTTTGAAAATATGAACCATATTTAAAAAAAATACTGAAAGGTTATTGACTGTTACATTTACGGTATTAAAATAGTACAGTTGTGTAGTTTACAAGTTTCATTTAAATAACTTCAAAATTATGTACTTACGAAAGTATTAAAATTTGGTATTGGCAAGGGTTGGATACCAAAATTATGTGTATTGGATTAATATTTATTAAACCAGCATTAATATTGAAACAGTATCATCAATAGTGGCACCGTCAGAACTTTTATCTGTTTAAAGCCATCTCCACTTTCGGTTCCTAACTGGTTGGGTCCAAATACTCGATTGGAGTATAATTTTTGATATTACAAGTTCACTTTTTCTTTAGGTGCTGGTAGTGACACAAGCGGCAGTAGCATGTCTTTCCGATATGGTGACACTGACTCAGGCTTAGGACGGTCTACTCCTCCTCGACGTGCACAGAGTCCCGGCCATGCGACTTATCGCCATCCATTGTCGCCATCATCTGGTCCTCCCAGCTTGCCACCCGGGCTAGTGGCTCGTCGTGGTGGACCAATCAGTGACACGGCCAGTGACACCTGTTCAACGACTTCATCCACAATGGAATATACAGGTACAGTCTGCCGAACCATATTAAAGGCAAAGCAAAACATAAACTATGCTTAAACCCGTTATCTCTTATCGCTAGTATTGTGGCAGTCTATTTTTGTACTTGCATCCGAGGGCGACTAGAATGGGGAGTGCATGTGTTTTTACTAGTATCCTGAAATACTAACCATAATTTTAGCTTAAATTCGTTGGATTTAATGCCCTTTGTCCACAACTAAAATTTTATGCATTTCACTAGCTCTTCACCAAGGTTACAATGGCGCTACGTGCATGCCTGAGCCGTTCACCTCTCTCTTTTGTTTGACATCGTATGAGAAACATCGTTTGTTTTGCTCGGGTTACGCACTCTGATGTCTTATGTCGAGTACGCAATGCAGTAGGCACTTAATTCCAGACGACTGGCATACCCTTTGCCATCAGTGCCTCCTGTAATTTTCGAAAAAAATACAAGCGAAGTTTGCATAACCCACACTGAGCACGAAATCAAAGGATTTGAGGCAACCTGGGATATAATCTGAAAACGGCAGCAGCAACGATTGCCAGAAAAACGAACTAGATCAGTGGGGTCGCATCACTCGACTTCCTTGAGCCCATCGGATGATCGAGCCAGGAAAGAGTTGAATTAACAGAATCCCATTTACTTCCAACTCCTTCTGTGCAGGTAATATTCGATTCATTGTTAAATATTAATTAAAATTCGGTGGCAGTTATTTCAGCAAGTCCATCTCATTTAATAATGCCAACACCACGAGCCCTTGAAATAGTGCTAACCTTTGATGTCTTAATCCAGCTGAATTTATTTCTAATTCTGTAACTGTAGTAACGGCTCTCTACGAAAAAGTTAGGGCTGATCATAATAACGAATTCAAGACAGAAATTCAGACTAGTGAAGTGTCTACGCTGGCTATGGTTTATTTTTTTACCCCCTCCGGCGACCATCAGCCCTCCCTTGTGCAAAACTTAGTAAGGTCCACACTAGCATAACGTTAAAAATACTGTAGCGGGTTTTACTCTGAAAGCTCATATCGATAAAAATGCCAGTCCAGAAAATTTAACGCACAATTTCAGATTACAGGAATCTCACCAGATTCTTGCGAATTTTCAACAGACAGTATTCGTCCGTCTTCATCAGACACTAAGAGGCCATGTCAACGCTTAGACTGGGTGGTGGCGAGTAGTAAAAAGTATGTAAAATCAGAAAGTAAAAAGTATGTAACATCAGAAAGCAGACTGACGAAAACAGCGGATTTGCTGAAGGAGCTTAATGGTGTGTTAGTGAAAGAGGAGATAATGGCATCGTTCAATGTCGTAAAATTGTTCCCAAGCCTTTTGCACCGCATGATCCTTGAGATGCTAGGGATTTCCGCAAGAAAATACAAAATAAAGCAAAGTGAATTTCAAAAAGACAGGGCGATGTTAAAGGGGGTTTTGTCCAGCATTTATGTTGAGTTCAACGGGGAGACACTCTGGCAAGTACGATGGGCCCCGATGGGGTACTCGTGCTCCCCTATTGTGGCGGAGCTTGTGCTCCAACATCTAGACGCCTTTGTGCGACTTTCCATCCCTGAAGTACGATTGTGAAAGCGCTTCGTCGATGACCTCATGGCGATTTTGAAGAAAAGTCAACTTAATATGGTGCTAGAAAAGGTCAACAACTGGAATGAAGATCTTCTTTTTATGGTGGAGGAAGAAAAAGATAACTGGTTGGCATTTCTGGATGTGAAGGTGACACGGAAGTCGGATGGAAAACTGGAGCACCAGCCATTTAGAAAAGAAATGGCAACGGAGAGAGGAATTCCGTATACGTCGGGGCTCCCGGTTGGACAATTGAAGGCCATCGCTCAAAATGAATTCCTTAGGGTAGTGCGTCACTCCACAACCATTGAATTAGCGCAACCACATCTTCAGAGCACAAAGGGTCGGTTTATAAAACTGGGATACCCCCTAGGACTCTTGTCCAAAATGATTCAGAGAGCGGTTGGATTACACAATGAGCAGCGAGAGAAGAGAGAAGAATCCGAAAACCAGCCAGAGTGGGTCTCACCCACCTCAAGGGAATTAGCGAGAAAGTGGCTAGAGTGCTAAAAGAAAAAGGTTTTGAAACATTCCTGAAGAATGGTGGAAATACCAAAGACGAACTGCTGAAAAAAGGATTAAAGTGACGTGCGCGGAAGATCAGAGTGTTTTGTCCAAGATCCCAAATACACGTGTACAGAGTCCCATGTGATGAGTGCAGTGCTGTTTACATTGGAGAAACGCGAGTGGGAGTTAGAAAGAAACAACACATGGCTGATACGAAGAATAAAGACACATGAGACAGCATTGCATCCCATCACATGGAGACGAAGCATGAGATTGGTTGGAGCAAAACATCTACACTGCTAAAATCCAACGTTCCGTGTGATCGTCATTTAAGAGGACTAGAGTCCCTGGCCATTCAGGAACATGTAAAAAATGGAGCTACTCTAATGAATACACAGGCTGCTTCTAATCCAGGGATCAGATTTCTACTGCAAAAAGATTTTTCAGCGAGACTTTCAAGCCGATGGGAGAGAGGACCTGCTGCAAGTAGTAGGCCCATCGCATCCGGTGAGCCAGACTCGTCCAGTAGGCCCAACGCATGCAGTGAGCCACGCCGAGCGCCGGTTTCGAATCACGATCTCCAAAACGATGTTACAGCCTCTACAAAATCTTAGTGCTTGACGAAGACGTACTAATACTGTCTGTTGAAAATTCACAAGAATCTGCTGAGATTCTTGTAATCTGAAATTGTGCGTTACATTTTCTGGACTGACTAGCATAACGACTTCTGAGCAGTATCCCCACAGGTCACAAAGGAGCGATCACAAGCGCCCAATATTGGGTTGTCTGATTTCGATAAGAATTATCAAATTCTGTGTATACACACACAGAAGGAATTCCAGTTACACCAAATGTTTTGCCTACCTAGCCCCCCCCCCCTTATTTTCCCTTCTTGCCCTATCTGCAGTGTTCCTCCAGTTAAAATTCAGTGTCGGCGTTGAAGCACTTAATGCAGAGAATGAAAAAAACGTTGAAAACAATAAGTATGGGGGGGAGGATAAAGCACAAAGTAAATCTTCATGCAATGAAAGTGCTCACATTAAAAACAGAACGACAAAGGGATATTTCAACATTGAAAAATCCCAGAGCCATGGAGAAAACGAACCAGTGCTAGTGATTGTGTCAGAAGGGCTGGTGGAAACAAGCAGTGCCTAAATCCACAACGCAACTGAAATGGAGAGTCAAGTGAATGCATCCCTCGAAATCGCTAAAGCTAACAGGTCAAACAAAGTTAGCACAGAAGTCGCAGTTAAATGCATGTCTATCCATCCTGTCAAAAATTAAATCTTGGCATGTAAGTGTTGATGATTTCCCAAGATGTACACGCAAACCACACCATAACGAACATGCGTTGTCATAGCGTTAATTTCCCTCTGTAAGCAGCCTTGCTTGTGGTTTCAAAGACCAAAACTTCAGCTAACAATTGGTTCTTCTGCTGACAATTGTTTATTTGTTTTGACCACATATTGGAATCTGCTTTGTTTACGAAATAGTAAATTTTATGCCTGGTTGTGAAGGGATTAAGGCAGAGCCACAATCTTTGCCACAGTCTGCACAGTCGTAGCCAGAAAAAAGGAACTCTTAACCCTTTAAGGACGGGTGCGCCCGAATGCACCCGCTGTATAATCATTGTTTACAGCTCTTCTACAAGTCATATCGAAAACTTCCAGCCAATTACAGTAAAATTTAAACTGAGATATGAAAACCAGATCATTAAGGATAAAAATGAAACAGGTTTCATTCCCTTACGTCAACTGGGTGAGATGCTGCGATATTTTTTCTACAAGTCAGTTATAAGTTCTTAGCGCGCATGCAGTCCTTAAAGGTTTAATTCGCTGCATGTTAAGTCATGCTCTGGAAAGTCCAGTTGGAAAGGTCACACTCGTCTTAAAACTCTACACTCATTTCCATACCTCATAGCAAGTTCGCAAAATCATACTCAAAACCAACTTCTTTTCACACTTCTTTGAAGCTGATCAGCACAAACTGGGAGTTGTTGAATTAATACAGCAGATAAATTCGGGCAATAAATGTACCTTCCAGAGTTGCAGCGACCGTTTTGAAGAGGCTACCGATTACAGTGAAGAGTTTGAGGGAGAATCTAATTTTTCTTGAGTTCAGAAGATCACAACACAAACATACAGTGGAATCATTTCGTTGGCATGGTTAACCATTATCTTCTTGCAATTTTTTGTAAACAATTGTGCGTAGTCCTGGAGAATGCAGCAGACTCTCCAAAAACATCATATGAAGATCTGCGTGGCGTCCCTTACCAACTCCCTCAGTTACAGGTGCTTTTTTCAGCACTCTTCGTGACCTTGGAAGTATATTTAAATGAGACCAGGCCATTTCTGTAGGTTCCCTCCACCCTTCAGTAACTTAATTTGTGTCTTACAAAACTATCAGCTATTAAAATCCCCCTCTGCAGTACGAAGAAGACAGAATCTTGCGCGTAAACACCAGTTCCTGTCCCAGGCAGAACTTTGAGGCAGCCATGGCGGAAGTCAAGTCTTACTTGGAAGACCCTCCTGAGGAAAGGGATGATGAGATTTTGAAAACCAACTTACTGATGATGAAAGCCTCCTCCTTCCATTCAGATTCACTCAACTGGGACTGCCGCTCCCTGATTAACTCGGTCTTACATAGACGAGATGGCTACCTTGATTCCGCCTCTTTTATCCCCAAGGATGCCCATTCCAGCGTTAAAACCTTCCCTTCCATGTGGCTATTTAATGTAAAGCTACTGAAATTGCCTCAGACTTGAAAAAAAAAATGTAAACAAGGACTAGCCCCGCAATCTCCTTTGTACATTGCCAAATAATGGTAAGAGTCCTTAGGAGCCTTTAGGAAAAGACTCTTTGGGGACACATCCGGAAGTAATTGCCCACCATACTACTTATGTTAATTAATTCGAGGAGCAGAATTACCCCAAGGTCGCTTCTGGAAGAGGAGCGTACAAACCGGTAAGAGGACCCTTTGTTGTAGGGATCTTCCATCCAAATCTGAATGCCATACACTTTCATTCCTGGAGACTAAAGAATACCCTCAGAATATCGGGTTTTTCTTCCAGGTGGCAGAAAGATTACTGTAGTGCCACAGGACATCGACTGTTAATAAAATCTTCACCACAATTTTCGCTCATTTTCAAAAAAAAGACACACCTTCGTCTTGCAAATTTTCGACAAAACTTTGTCTGTCTTCTTCAGGCTCTCTTAAGGACTGATTCGAGCTCTGATTACATCCTCCTACTTTGACTACGACATTTTTCCTCCTTTGAATTGGCGCGCGTCCCGAGCCTCCGGTATTTACAAGGTAAGCTCACTTCCGGCGTTGATTGTTGGCTCTGGACATTACAAGGTTGAATCAAACTATTTTTTCCTTTCCACCTACGTTCAAGAACTGCATCCAACTTGCGGCTGACTAAATGCATGATATTGGGGTTTGACGGCCCTTGAATATTCATAAGCGGGACATTGTGCTTTACACGATGTTGAATGGCAAATGACTCCAGATGTCGGAAGGGACTGTCTCTCGCAGAGTTGGCATAAACCAGCGTTTTTGTCACTTCCTGTGGAGTCGTCATTTGTGGCTCCACAATGGCCGCCATCAATTTAGCCTCTTTGTTAGCCCTACCTAGTTTACCCTAATCTACCTAATAGGCTAGTCCAATTAATTGTATATAGTATATATTGCATCATGTGACTTCCTGCTGTAAATGTATAAATACCACCCCTTACAGGAAGTAAAGCGTCTTATCAGCTGTAGCCTACACTCTGGTAGTGCGTGTCCAGTTCTTACCATTGGTGCCCACGCAGGCCCTAGGTGTGTCCTTGCTAAAGGACATTACACTTCCCATCCGATTTCGTGTTTTGTTTCCATGCAATGGATTGCAATACCGTTGTCCTTTGCTTCATTCATGTTTTTTCCCATGTGCTGTCCAATCCTTGTCCGCACTCCCTTCCGTGTTTCACCAATATACACCGCTTTGCATCCATTGCATGGAACACAATACACCGCATCCCTTAAATTCATCTTTTTCTTTCTGAGTAACCTTCCTCGAACAATCAACGCCGGAAGTGAGTTTGCCTTGTAAAAACTGGAGGCTACGGACGCGCGCCAATTCAAAGGAGGAAAAATGTCGTAGTCAAAGTAGGAGTATGTAATCAGAGCTCGAATCAGTCCTTAAGAGAACTGGAGAAGACAGACAAAGTTTTGTCAAAATTTGCAAGACTAAGGAGGGTCTTCTTTTTGAAAATGAGAGAAAAATGGGGTGAAGATTTTATTAACGATCGTTGTGAGTTTCAAAGTAGTTCCAATAACAGATTTTTTAAGCACATCGACTGTGAACTTTTACGAAGCCAAATGGTGGAAATGGTCAGAATGGGGTGGAGTAGAAAAGGTCGACTTGTGTTCTCCTTTTGTAACCAAACTGGCGCAGTTCCTTGAATCGCTCCTTGAGAAAGGTTTGTCCACCACTGCAGTCGAGGGTTTGTTTGGTGATAAACTCGGTGCACATATTTTCGGAAACCGAAGTAACCATGTAGCAGTCGTCGACTTCTAAATTGATCCAGTCCTTCGGGTCCAGAAACTAAGGGGTAGATGCATCCTTCCAGCGCGGAAGGTACCCTTGGTCCTCACCAGCCAGTTTTCTCCAGTGTACAATCCCTTAGTAGAGCTTTTCCTTCATCCATTTGTCCATGAACATAGTCTTTTTTGTAGCCCTCGCCACCGTGGCTCGTCAAGGGAAAATTGTGGCATTGGCCAGAGGAGAGGGGTTCCTGGAAAGAGACAAAGATTGGTCAAAGGTTGCACTCGTCTTCCTATCAGAATTAAGAGCGAATATGCAAAAACCGGTAAACGGCGTATACATTGATAATATTCAGACAAATTAAAATACAGGAGATACTATTATCACCACCAAAAACGTTGCCACAACAGTTCACTTAAATTTTCGAGGTAGAAAACACCGCTCCTCTTCTTCAGATGTCCACACCACAGCAGAGAACGTTCGTTCGATGTACGCGTGTTGCACTCCATGTAGCGGCACGTGCGCAAAAAGTAAAAAGTGCAACATGGAGTGAGGTACATCGAACGAACGTTCTTTGCTGTGGTGTGGACTTCTGAAGAAGAGCAATGGTGTTTTCTTCATTGAAAATTTAAGCGAACTGTTGTGACAACTTTCTTGGTGGTGATAATAGTGTTTCCTGTATTAAGAGCGAAATTCCAAAAACCTGACAATCCTTCAAAGACCATTTTTATCAGAGCTCTTACTACTCCCTTAGTAGGAATATTTGACAAGGAAAGAGCGCAAGTGTCCCGTCCGAGTGCTTCGCTTTTACTTGGAGGCTATAAAACATCTTGACGATAGTGGAACCTCCGAGAGGCTCGAATTACCAGATAAGAGCAACCATGGGACCTCCAAGTACTACCCATCAACAAACCGACAAGACCCTGAATCCCCCCTCCCCTCCCTTTTTTTTTTGCAACAAATTAACCGACTTCGAATCCAATATCACCTTCAAGGGCCGCTCATTGGCTCTGTGAAATAATACCAAAAAACTTATGAAAGTCGAGAGTCTTTGTGACAGATGCCTCCGTACAGGAAATCATGATGGCCTAGTCTTGGAAAAAAAAGATACCTTTATCAGTCGCTACTTCAAAGATTGTAGTGGCGCTGATGAAGGGTCAAACTAAGACAATCTAGTGACGGCTGGAAGTCGCATTACAGGGTAAAACGGTAGCTGTGTTGTCCAGGAGGACATACAAATAAAGAAAGAATGAAGAATGGTGTAATGTTAGTATTCTGTGGTATCCTGTAGTTTTGACTGTGAAAGTTGTAGTTGCTTAATAGGAGAAAAGTAAAAAAAATGTGTTTAGACTAGTAAAAACTGAATTTTGTACACCAAAATTTGTTTTTATTCATCCTAAAATGCTTACCTTTCAGAACCCTCCCACCATCCTCATTTAAGATATGTATCTTTCCGAACCCTCCACCATCCCCACTGTCGAACCTGTAAATATAAGTCACAATTCTGAGAATTATATAGAAAATTACCACAAATCTTTCTCAGTGAAGACTTTTCAATGGCAAACTGCCATCTTCCTCAGGCACCTCGACAAAGTTTCGGGATCTTTACACCTACATCGTCGGCTGCGAATTTGTGACTGCCACTCCTCGCAGCCTCCCGTATTTCGTGGGCAGCGCGCTCAATGAAAGAGTTAGGTGAATGAATGGCGTAAGCATGCGCTTAGCGCCGCTGCAGCCCTGGTAGTGCCACTACAGTCCTGGTGGCGAGCTGTTGAAATGCATTAAATTTCGGTTATGGACATGGGGCATTAAATCCAACGAATTAAATGTGAAACTAGGGTACGTAGTGGTTTAGGTTAAGTCAAAACTAAGGCTCGGCTGGTACCGATATTGGCATTGGTTTCGGCTAACTGTTTTGGTAAAATATTGCTTTTTGCAATATTTTCGCCAAAAATTGAACTTTTTTTGATGTTCCAATACACCATTTGAACCGTTTTTTCGAGAGCTTTCCAATGGTGCTAATTTCAGAGCAATAGCTTCAGTCATTCTCAAATTATTTAACATAAACCAAAAACCGAATCAAAAAACGCCCTTTACTGCAAGAAGCTTACTCGTAGAACTTTGAGATTGGCAATTTTTCATCAAATTTTGTTTCTGAATATGGAAGAAACATTAACTTTACGGCTAATAAAGCATTGTAGTATCGGCATCTGTATTGGTGAAGAAGCATCGGACCGTATCGGTATCAGATCGGTGAAAGTTGGTATCGGCCGAGCCTTAGTATATTTTAGTCTATAAAATTTTCTATTTTCAACTTTATTTATGCATGCTTATTTATTGTTTTTTAATGAAGCTAAAAATTAATTCTTCTTGCACGCATCTTGTGCTACGCATGTTTACCTGATACAAGCTCACGTCTGGCTTTTTCAGTCTGGAAGCTGAAATATTGAAACACATTCAGTGCTGGTTCGTTCACCAGTAATCGTTTAAACACATTTAGTCTAATTACGAAGCAAGAAATTAGTTCTCCCCCCCCCCCCAAAAAAAAATAAATAAATAAAAAAATTTTCCTAAAATTAAAAAAGCCACAAAAAGCGACGCATGAAAGACTTCCAGGGTACATCTCATATAAAACATGACTTGAATCTCGAATTCCATAAGTCAAAGCGTTCTTCATACGTTTTGACATCGCACTTGCCAGTTTGGCTTAAAAATCACGAAATGAAACGATTTTAGCGTCAATTTTTTTTACTTCAGGGAAAAGACGTATGTAAAGAATTACTTCATTTTATAGGTATTGAGTTCCTTTGACTTAAACCAGATTCAATTTGTTGGAGAAAGTGTTAATCTGCTCCCTTCATTCATTTTTAGACAAAGTGAACATTCTTACATCATCAGCCAAAGCAGAAGTAAGCCTAAGCGCAGCTAGCCAACTTAAAAACCAGACACGACTAACGGATAAAAACCATGTTTAAAGCTAAATTACTACTATTTATTTTTATATTTTAGCCTAAGTTATTTAATTTTATTTTCTTATATCTGCAAGATACTGCCTTCACCAAGTGTGCTGAATCAAGTGAACCAAGTGTGCTGAAATTGGTTGTTTTATGCTATTCAGTGCTCAAACTAAATTAATTTAATTTTGTCCCATTATTAATAATAATGTAATGCTCTACTTCCTGCTAGAGGTGCTGCTTCATTTCTTTTTTAACGTATGAAGCGCCGCCATTTTCCTCTACATCGCTTTTGAGTACGGTGGTGGGAACACTGTGTCAGTTTTGTGCTTTGTCTCCTTGTCGCATTTACTCAACAATGGATAAAAATGTGCACATCAAAAAAGTTATTTCGTCAGGCAATTTCCCCAGAGTACATACCGAAAAACAACCAACAATTTTCATCCCTTGTGCGGAAACTTCCGTAAAGGCAAATTAGAAGATGCTGTGATCAAGAAAATTGTATGTACTTAGAAACACTCTAACCAAAGGCAACAACGGCGTAGCCATTCTGCTTCCATAAATTCAAAGTGGTCGAAATCAAACATTCCTACCAAGGTAAACTCTAGTACTGATCTTCGATTGGTAAAATGAGTGTTGATCCCAATGTTCCCGTAGTGTTTTTGCAAGCAGACGACGCGAGTGAAAATGCAAACGATGGAGCACCACTGGAAGGAATGTTGCTGTCTCGAGATTCGTCCACACTCCCACCTAATAATCTTGGCATCATTATCTCTGAAGTGTGAAAATCTGTCGAAGTGTCTATCAACACCAGAATGGACGTCAAGCATGCTCAGTGATCCCAAACTGTGACTAATCAAATTGATAGCAAATTTCATGCCTTGGAAAACTTTTAGCAGAATTTATGGCTTCCCTTCCCTCTTCGTGATTTCCAGAGCAGGCGAACGCTTATAAACTGCTTTCCACGCCATATACCTGCGCGCAAGGCAACCATTCCGACGACAAGGAAGAATGTGCAGATGCGACACATAATTCGTCCAACGATAACAGCAAAGATAAGAGAGGAAAAAAAGTTGTTAAAACGAAATCGAAGCATGACCTTAAGTCCCCGCCCCGTAATTTGCCATCTAAGGTTACTAAAGATGTCCTCCCCAGCATCACATCCCCCTAAGTGTGAACGAGTGACAAGCCTGTCTCCTCTTTTCAGCGCACTACTAGCGAAATTGAGACGAAGGAAAAAAGAGACACGGAGACTAAAATGACAGATGAAGTCAAACGTCGCTATGATAAAAACAACGGAAAAATGAAATAGTTTCTCAACGGAAAAAACCCAGACGTAAATGTGGATAAAAACGAAAGTCGCAAAATTGTAAAGTCGCTCAGCCATGAAGTCGCAAAACTACAAAAGTCTCTTGACTAAGTTGAACTCAAATGACCCAAAGTCGTCAAGTAGTGATGACACCAAGGCGCAAAGACACAATGATGCCATGACACAGGGACACTATGATGCAAGATGCAAAGACGCGATGATGCTTTGACACTAAGACGCCATGACGCTAATATGCAAAAGAGCTATGACGCGATATTTCGACTAGTGGATTTCTCTGACAATACACAGGAAGCAGTAGTTCGGATTCCGATTCTTCTTCTAGCCAATCTATTTATTCGGTCCAAGATTTCACAGCAGCATCAACAAGCTCTGTTCACCAAAGACAGCGTAAACAAATGCTATCTCCCAGCATCACCTTCTCCTTTCGACTTTTCCGAAACCAAAAGTCATCAAAATTCAGTTCATTCCGACGTATGAAGAAGCACGATCGACAAAGCGCCGACACAGATGTTCTGCAGCTGTATTCAATGAAGGCCCTGACTTCATTCCTGGAAATGATTTCGTCCAGGTAACCTGCCTTTTTATCTTAACCCTTTTAGGCCTACGCCATTTTTTTCAATTCTCGAGTAAGTAAGCCTATGGCTGCAACATGGCTGTCATGAACAAGTTGCATGCCTCACGAAAATTAATTGTAATGAAAAAACTATGCGGTCTAGGAGTATAAAAATTCGTAGACGTAATAATTATATTGTAAATTATTGACCGGAAATAAAATTGGGACCATCGTCTTCGTTTTCATTGTTTAAAAAAATTCTGAAGTTCGACTACGTGAACGGCGCTTTCAACTTACAGTACTCAGAATGATAACATCCACATGATATTCTTCCGTCACAACGCGTATTATTACTTCCGAAATAATTATTTTATGTTTTTTTACCGTAAAAATAGTTTAAAGTTGCTTTATTTCTTTGAGATTCACGATCGATTACAGCTCACTACCAAATCGTTGCCGGGCGCCATAATGACCGGCTGCCCGCAATGCGACGCACTCCTGCTAGCGCCAATGGGTGTGACCTTGACTCGCTTCGCGTGACGTCACTCGCGAACGGCCGAAGAGTCACGTGTCGCGAATGAGCCAATCAGCGATAGCTCGCGAGGTCGAAACGTTTGAACAACGGCTGTTAAAACAGGGCATTTCATTGGAGGAATACAGGCAGTGATGTTGGAGTTGATGACATCTTTTTTTGCGGGCCAGAAAATTGTGAATCCCTTCCCTTGAACGTGACCAAGATGGCGGCGATACGTTGCGTCGTTCCGGAGATACGATCATTTGAACCAAGGGCCATTTTCAGCAAATAAACGCAATTTCACATCCATTTTGGCGAGGTTGCGAACAATAACATTGACTCAAGATAATAAAAAGATTAATATGAAATTTAATTAACCTAAATAAACCGAAAATATACGTCCGAAATTATCTAATTCAATCGGAGTTACGCCTCCAATGTACACAATAGGAATTTTTTTTTTAACAGGGCGTAGAACTCGGCTGAACCGGGCGAACGATACATCGTCGTTTCGGCTTTTTCGCAGAGGAATTGCAACGACGACATATCAACGCTTAGGCCTAAAAGGGTTAAAAAAAAAAGATTTTGCAAGGAATTTCTTCCCCCAGAGGAAAATCCAGACTATCCTTCCATGGAAACCTTCACCAATGTTGATTCCTGTAAATCTGATCCATTCCATCTCCCACAATCACAAGTCTCCTTCAGGCAACTTCTTGACAACAAATGTTGTACATGGAAGAGTGAAAAGCCAACCTCGGTCTCGAAACCATTTCCTCCCCACGAACCAAAGAATAGGAAAATATTTTTCCGATCACGTGGTTACAATGCCCCTTTGAAAAGAAGATTCATGACTCTCAGGCAGCTGATTATTTTCCAGAAACGCAGTCCATGGAACTAGACTACTCGAAGGAGGGTCCAGCCTTCATCAAAACCCTGTTCCACCAGTTCGAAGAAGACGGGGTCATTCTGCGTTGCGGAATTCGTGCTAACTCACAAGCCGACAGCAACCACAGCAATAAAGGCACTCGTCGAGAACAACTGGAGCTTGAAGAAAACACCGTTGTGGAAAACATCCTTCAACTGTCAAAAAAGCATCTTCCTTTCAAAAGGACGCATTTAACTGGGAATCTTGTTTACTCCTTAACATGGGTTCCCGAAAACGTGATGCCTTTTCTCGAGTTAGCTCGTGAAATTCCCATTATTTCATAGGAAAACTCAGACTGCTGCCAATCTACAACTCCACGGAATTTTTCAACGGTCAGCTACTTGAAATCGCACCAGAGCTTCGAGACAAAGCTAAAGAATCCTCCTTCCCC